>CM070548.1:25318929-25421835 GCA_036346405.1 Phyllostachys edulis | reverse complement strand
TGTGTCTACACTCGGAAACTTTTTGTCGTTTTCCGAAGTTTCAATTCCCGAGTGTCAACACTGGAACTTTTTGTTCATTTCCGAAAGTGCCAAACACTCAGAAAGCAATGAGGCACTCGAAATCGACAAACTCAAGACCCGAATTTTCACAAATTCATTTAAAATCCATTCCACAAAGAATCAAATAATCAATCCATCCATTCCACAACAACAAATAATCAATCCATCCATTCCACAAAAGTCAAATAATCAATCCATCCATCCATCCATTCCACAAAGAATCAAATAATCCATCCATCCATCCATTCCACAATATATGTATATATAAATGTATAGATCGAACAAAAGACATCATAACAGTTCCCTGAGCTCACAACATTCAAGATCAAGTTCAAAATGTAAGCATAAGGCATTATTATACATATGACAGTTCCAAATAACAAGTATCACTACAACCATTTGCATGCATGTAATTTCCGCTTCAATCTTCCGTGCATAAGAGCATCATTTTCAAAGTTCTCGCAGATAGAGCAAAACTTAATATTAGTGCCATGTTACAACAAAAGTTAGGAATTGATACATGAAAAGATAATTAACCAAACTATTGACAAAGCAAAAAATTCCTTTAAATCATGATGAGCAACCTAATAACATGGCAAATCGCTTAAGGGCATGCTCGGTGTGGGCCACCTAGCTTGTGGCCTAATTGATCATTTATCGCAACTCTCAAAATTTTGTCATTGTGAACTATCGATCAACATTTATGTCTCAAGCACTTATCATCAAATTCATACAAAGGAGTGTACATACAAATTATTATATGTTGACACATTTCAAAAGAATTTATGATATAGATATAGAGAATTAGTTATATATGAAGCCATTTTTTTCCATTTTTAGCAATCACCGATTGTGAATGTTTTCTAATATTGGTATCCTTTAGTAGATCATAAAAATAGCAAGCACTGGTGGTGACCTCTCTACGATGGATGCATTCACATGATCTTCAACATGTGCACCAAAGATCTTCAGGATTAGCAATAAGCAACCGATCCCGCCGCTGCCTCGTGATTTTCATAAGAAATCGATTATAAGAAATTTGCAGTAGCGACCAATAAGTACATTGCATGTCATTTCAATGTATTCTGAATCAAGCACTCATAAGAGACTAACAATATAATAATCAGTATGCAGTTACTAACCGGAGCAGATAAGAGGCAAAGGGTTCTCCGACGGAGAGGCATTAGGTCGAGTCCCTGGTCCCGAGTACTGCATATTTGTTTGCACATTGTCATACATTAGCCAAGTATGAATATATATATATATATATATATATATATATATATATATATATATATATATATATATATATTGCATATTACTTTGTTATTGTACTACCACGCCCAACTAACTCCGCATGAGCATTTGCTCTAACCCGCCTAGCCTCATTTTTCTTGCAAATTTCGCTCAAGTCGAGAAAACCGAGACTCTAAACATGTGATGGTGGTTGTTCCGACATTGAAGGTGTACCTCATCGCTGATGCAAAGACTCGTGGATCGGACTCTGGAGAGGGTGGTCGGTGTGCTAATGTAGTTTGCACCCATGAAGAAACGACCATGTTTCTTCCCTTGCCACTTTGTACACAAAGACTGCCTAGTGGCGAATTCATGACGTCAGATCGGCCATGAATCTCCTTAGCAAAGATCAAGATATGCGACTGTTGGACAAAATCATCAGGAGCGGAAATCATCAGGACAAAATGATCGAAATCGCACTAAGTGCTCGTGTCATGTATTTGGTCGCACAAGGTGCCCTCCCGATCACCCTCCTAGCTTCTACATATGCCTCCATATCGGAGACAGCTCGCTTTTTTTTTCTCGCACCCAAAAACCACGGCGGTCAATAAATATGTATCTCGCAACATACAATCAATATGAACATGTTGACCTACCAGTTCTTCTTGTAACGAGCCATGGAGGAGCCGCTTTGACGATGTGTCAGTCTCCGCCCATCAACAATCGCCGCCCTAGCAAAGACGAGAGGCTCGCAACCATCGCTCATTGCACCAATTGCCTTGAGAATCACGCCATGCATCTTCACACTTCAGGCCCACCAAGGTATTGCCTAAATTAACCAAGTGTTAAATATGAATAAACTAGAATTGATTGTAATCAAAGACATCGCTTGTTCATTGGTTACCCGCATGTACTGCCGAAAGTGATATGCTTTTGGCAGTCCGCCCTATGAATCATTGTCAAGCACTTGTGTGTGGTAACAGATCACCGCTTGATGCGTAGCTTCAGAGAACATCTATGGATGAGCTTAACACAATTACGAAGCACTCGTTCGAATCACCTTCCCGTCAAACCCCATCGAAACCACCACTACAATCAAAGAATAAAGAATTGATAAAGAATAAGATGATTAAGTTAGTTGATGAAAGCTTTAAAAGGAATTGATAAAGAATAAGATGATTAAGTTAGTTGACATTTATTACTTGGCTACTAAACATCCAAAAGAGGTAAATTAAACATGTCGACTACTTGAAGTTTTAGTACCAAACAAGTGAGATTAGCTAGGTTAGGTTTGCATAAAAACACAAAATATAATGACTTTGTCCTCAAATGGCTTACTGTGTTCTTCAAAATGTTAGTACTCCTTGTGCAATTTAGATAGGTGTTGGACGAAAACTACCATTTTTAGCCATGTACCAGCTAATAAATAGTTGATGATGATTTAGTTGTCTGTCACAATTAAGATAACTATCCGAACATGAATAGATTGAGCAAAACTAGCCTAATCTACCGTAGTTAAGTATGGTTGTTTAGTGATCTAGTTTGTATTAATATAATCGGAAAAATTAATCTTTGAGTTAAATAGTCGGTTGTCGTTAGGTGATTGAACATTGGGGCCAAATCAACCCTAACATGCATAGGAACACATAAAAGCAGATTTGAATATTTAGTCACTTACCCAAAACTTTCCTCCACCACCGCAAACAATACTGTCAAATGGAACCTCTTCCTTGGCAGGCAGTATTCTCATGACCCCTCCAGAGTGGCACCATGTCCATGCAGTTCCGCCTCCTCAGATGTGACCAAGCCAGGAAGTGCCATCGGCAACACGCCAATTATGCCGCTCGAAGTCTACGCTTGTCACCCCGCCTTCTTCTCGCCATTGCTCCGCATATTAGTTTTTTTAGGTATGCAAGTAAGGGCTAAATTAGTGAAAGTGTAAACAACATTTACGTGTCGCCAACAGAACGATGATGCCTTCTCCTCCTCTCGGGTTGGTCGTCAGTGGTAGGTTCGCAGTCCTCGATCCAATATTCTTGTACCTCATGGTGCTCATCCTCCTCACCTCCGCCTCAAGGTGTCGCTTCTTCCTCTCACCTCCGCCTCACGCCCACATCATCAAGACGTGAGGGTCATGGGCACAGAGCCTGATCTACTAGAGGTAGACCCCCCCTCGAGGGCCGCGTCGCCCCATCGCCTCCCGGAGGGGCCGTGGCTGCCTCTACCTCGCCTAGTGGCCACGGCTGCCCCATCGCCTCTGGAGGGGCCGTGGCTGCCCCATCGCCTCCCAAGGCCTGGCTGCCTTCGCCTCCCGAGAGGCCGTGGCTGCCCTCCGTCTCGCCGAGTGGCCGCGGTGCCCTCCGCTTCCTCGAGTGGAAAAAAGCGTCTGCCCTCGACTAGAGTATGTCATGCCTGCCGACGCCACTCATTTTTGGTGTCCCAAATGAAATAAAATAAAATAAATCAATTAATATAGCGTAATCAAGTAAGCTCATAGAAAAATGTAATATAACGTAATCAAGTAAGCTCATACAAAAAATTAAAAACATGCAGCAAATAAATGGAAGACATACAAGATCATGCTTAGAAGTAGTCGTCACAATGGGATCCTCCGCAGATGGGCCCTCTAAAAGTCATCGTCACTATCATGAGGTGTTGACTCAGCGTCATCCCCTTGGTGCCATCAATGTCTAAGCGATTAAGTAGTTCCAAGTCCTCTTGGTTTACAACCTCATCGGCATCGATTTGAATATCATCCATGTGATCGTCCTCTTCCCCAATTATTATTTGAAAAGTCCTCGTAGCCCATCTTCTTGAAAGAATAGGTCAACACCATTGTTGGTCTCCATGTTGTAGTCCTGCTCACTAGGGGTAGGTAGTTTACCATATGGTTGCACCTTATGTACTACCCACCAATCCAAGAGACTACTCATAGTTTTGCATGGGTACGGATGTAGTATACTTGGGTGGCTTGTCGAGCCACAATAAATGGGTCATTGCTCGGTAGGATTGATTGATGTGCAACTTCAACCAGCTCAAGTGATGTATCCCGTCCGACTTCTAAACGGATGGAACCAATGACATTTGAATAACATAAGTTTGAGAGGTTTGCTACCATGGAAATATAGTTCAATTATTTCTTCAATTACTCCATAGTATTCAACAGGTGTATCGCTCTCATCTTGTCCTATAGTCACCAATCCACTGTTAATTGTTGTTGCATTAGGCCGTTCCCTCTCATGTGTCGATGTTCGGAAGCGGTACCCATTCACATCGTAGGTACTATAGGACAGCACCCGAGTGTGGCATCCTTGAGCAACTTGCTTCAATTCACTGCTCATAGACTTGTCCTTCAAACTCTACAGCATAAATAGAATGGGTTTCATGTATTAGTTCCTCTTTACTTAGTAAATATTATGTGCAAGGGGGAGTAGCTAATAGAGAAGTTACTTTCTGATAGAACCAAGTCGGGAAATTCGGTTTACAATTCGGCAGACCTTCCTAAGAAGGGTCGCAACTTGTTTTTCGGATGGGTCTCGACGTTGGTTCCACTCGCTCCTAACAAATTCCCTAGAGGCAACAAGACAAGTAGATTAAAACACTCACACATCAATTATTGGGAAAAAATAATTGTTGCATACCTAATGTAATCATCCACTTTGGAGAGGTTGGTAAAGACATACAACATCACAGTCAACCACTCATCCCGCGATAAAACTTTGGGAGTACCACCGCTGAAGTGTCACCTCTTAGGTGAAGAGGCTAAGTTGGCAATTATTTTGAGGATGCCAATATTGTATCGTGAGGTTTGATTGTGCACCGTCAATAACATTATCAAGAAAGTATATTGATGTGAAATGGGAAATTTCCTCAATTATGTACACCTCGCTATGGATGCTTCAACACGTGATCGATTTTTTGCTTTGCCCCGTAGTTCCTTTTGCTCCTCTCAATTGGATACATCCACCGGTTTTGCAATCGTCCCCCATCCTAGCTTCATAGGGAAGATGGAGAATCGATGTTGCATTGATTGAAGAAGCGGTGGAAAGATCTTTTCCAACTTGCAAAGCAACACGAGGCACTTCACGCCCATAGTTGATATTACCATGGGATCTATCTCTTTCGCACATAGTCTGCCGATAAAAGAAGCTCAACTCCGCCATCACTTGCCAAACACACTGGGACGAGCCACGGATCATCACAGCAAAAGGTGTTCCATGAATATGTGGTAGTCATGGCTCTTTAGGCCATTGATGCATGGTAACTAAATTCACTCCTCTTCTCAGATTTGTTTGATACCCATCGAGAAACTTTAGGGTCCAAACCATTCCAAAATCTCCTTCCTCTGAACCCTAGTTAGGCAATAACTAGCTCTTGGCTTCTCCCACTTGCCAAGAGTCGGCTTATGGATCATATTCAACGAGGGCCATTGCAAAGCTCCTCCCGATCAAGGCGAGCCTTCACATTGTCCTTCGCCTTGTCCTGAATGTCAAAGAATGTGCTAAATATGGCCTCTGCAACATTCTTCTCATTATGCATGACATCTATGTTATGGGGAAGAATGAGCTTATGAAAGTATGGCACCGCCACAAACTTGGAATGTGAGTCCAATTGTGCTCCTCACCATATTTCTAACCCATCACCATCATCAAGAGGCTTCAAAGCATCTAGCCGGTGCACGAACCTCCTCACCGCCAGACGACGTGGTGGTCCACTTTGGACAGCAATATTGGCCCTAAATCCAGCTTGTGTCACTTCAATTCGTGGTCAATTGGAAGGAATTGACGATGACAATCGAAGAAGGAGTGCTTGCGACCATGCTTTAGCCAATGACCACGCAACGCCTCCCTACAGATTGGGCATGGCATCTTCCCATGGACAGACCACCCACAGAATATCCCATACGCCGGGAAGTCATGCATGGATGTGTGGTACGCGACCCGCATAGTGAAGTTCTGCTTCAATGCCCGATCATATGTCACTATGCCTTGTTCCCAAGCATGTAACATTCATCCACCACCGCTCCATGAATACACTCATATTCTTCCCGGGTATTCGTGACCTGTGGATTATCAACGAAAGGAATATGTATCGCTTCGCATGCAAACGCCGGTGGAAGGTTAAGGGAATGACAAACACAGAATAACAAACAGATGGCGCAATTTCATACCAAATGGGTTAAACCCATCGATTGCAATTGCATTGAACGTTCCGAGGCTCCGCGGCAAACTCTACATAGTCTCGATCAAATTGCTTCCATGCTTCACCATCAGATGGGTGGACCATCTTGTCATTATGGTACCGACGACCATACTTGTGCCATACCATTTGTTTGGCTGAAACCTCAGACATGTATAACCGCTGGATTCGTGGCACAAATGGTAGATAGCGAAGTATTTTTTTCGCCAATAGAAGTCGCCTCTTCGACCATCACCGAGTCAACCTCAACAAACCTAGACTCACCACACTTATCACAAGTGATCTTTGTCCACATTCTCATTCCTAAATAGCATGTAATGATTTGGACAAACATCTATCTTCTCATATGGCATATTTAGTGCGCTTATCAATTTCTTGGCCTCATACAAGTTAGCGGGCAGTTTGTGACCATCTGGGAGAAGAGTGCTAAACACGCTTAAGAATGCATCAAAGCAAGCAATGCTTGTGCCGAATCGAGACTTGACAAGCAAGTAGTCGTGGTGATGGCATCTAGTTGGGACACTGTGTGCCCGTGAAGTGGTTGACTCGTCATGACAACATATCAAAGAAAGCCCTTGTTGCAGCTCGGTTCTTCCTCGCCAGTGGCCCATATGCATGACGACATCATCTAGCATGTCTTCTATCCTACTCTCATTGTGGCCGCCATCGTCCGCTTCTCCCTTAGCACATCTCGACCGCTATGTTGTGACTCGCCGTGATACACCCACACGGTATAGCTCGCCCTAACCGATTTTTGCACAAAAGCGATCATTGTTGCCCTCGCTGCCAGGTCAGTGTTCAACAACGAGAACAAGGGCACAACACACCCCGCCCATTACGCCTAGCAAATGCTCGATCCACAAAATCACGACTTTTCCATCCATTCTGGGTACAACCACTCATCGCTTCACGCCCGGTGTACATCCAACTACGATCCTCACCATCCTAGTGTGCAAAACATAACGCATATTTTAATCCAACTTTTATTTATGTCAAAATTACAACTACAGAGCTAGCTAGAAGCTACCCTATGATGCATGCCCTATATATATACACTAAAACAGATTGACATGAAGACAATATACATGATCAACGGAGCATAAAAACACTTTCTTTCAATATATATGAATACCTTTATTTATTAACACGTTAATGTAGCATTGTAATGACAAAGATATCAATCCACCATAAATGGACAACACAAAAGAAAATAAGCAAACTTTATTTCTTTTTGCACTTATCCATTACCTTACAAGACTTCTTGGAGCCGAGGGAGCCGAGGAGTCATGTGGGGAAGATGGTCGCAATTGTGTGTGTCGGTGGAGGCAATGAGGGGAGGCGAAAGTAATCAGTATTGAAAACCATGAGCTATATTAGGACAGAATCGGCACTTAAGCATTGAAATTTAGACAAAACAAAAAAATCGCTACACACAAACTAATTAAGTTTGCACGGGAATGTGTACGTTGAAAGTGCTACACAACCAATCGTTGTTTCATGTTTGTCCATATTGATATAGCTCAACAAATTGTACGGCAATATCATTTTCTAGTACTATACCCATTAATAACCCGAAAGGGAAGAAAATATCACTCATGAGTACTTAACTTTCTATCTATATTCCAATTCCTACTCAAGTGATCTTTTTCCCTAGAAGAAGATCATGTACAATGCGCTTATTTACTTGGTACACTATATCGCTACAAGTGCTAGAAAAGGTCTACCTAACATTCAAACTATCTAAATCATCATTTGATCAAAATAATAAAATTAATAATATCGAAGCTCACACGATGCTAGTTTCAATTAACATGACAGTCTCAAAGGAAACTAGAATGGATAATGACTAATGAGTTAATCAATTGCCGTGCCATTTAAAACATTGAGAGAAAATATCAATCCTAAGTCGCCTCTTTCTTCTCCACGATCATCAAAATCAAGAACTATATTTTGCTGCATGAGGAAACGGTGGTCAGATGACAAACAATCAATTACCCTTGTGGATCTTATGTGCATCAAGGATGAATTAAGTTGCTTTTCAAGCTACTCAAGCTCTTTAAAGGATGATTCCGAGTGACCCAAGATCTTCACCAAGCAAATTCCTGCAATTGTCAACAAATTAAAAGGCTGCTTTAAGTAGTTCTCAGACATTTAAAACTTATAATCACAAATTAAGTCATTCGCACCTAATTAAATTTAGTGAAATGCATGATATATAGATGTGACTTCTGGCTTCATTTAGCCTCCATAAATTGATATCTATCCTCAAGGGGTTGTGATTTGTTAAACTCTTCGTGATACTACAGTGTCCGATGCTCATATCATTTGACTAAGACCCAATGCATGCATGCACTAGTTATGCTATCTAAATTTCTTTCACACTCGCCATTGGTAATCACCGAATTAAATAGGCCAAAATGTAGTAAGGTACATGCATACATAAAATTTTCTTCATACCCCCAAAAAAAACCCTCGAAATGAAAATACCTAACTAGTTTGTCCTCTAGTTATATCATTTTTCTTTAGAAAGTGCATAAATTAGGTTTGAACTGTGGGTCACTTCATCTTGATAAAAGTAACTCAAGAATAAAAGTCGACACTTACCTTTGAGTTCTCTCAGAAATTATCCACCCGTGCTTTCAGCTTTGAGATACTCATTATGCATCGCTCGCACTAACTAAAAGATAAGTGCTATTTCAAGACAAAGAACTTTAAGGAAACAAGTCTTAAATATTTTTTAACAAACCGCAAAAGGGAAAATAGGGACCAATTTATATATCTTGCATGCATGGAGATACATGAAGCTTATCTTACATGCAATGCTATTGAGCAAAAACTAAATGAACATGATTTTCATCTTTCACACCAACTCAATGGCAATCTCTTTTATATTTTGTGTGTATGTTAGCACCAAAGTATAAAAGTGTTAATTACTACACGACGATTTATATGAAGTTTACATCTATTTTCAAACAAAAGTCATATTTCATCAATCAAATCTGTTTTCCGCATGAGAAACTCCAATTAACTCTGAAAAGGTTTGTCTTGAAAAGAAAGAAATCTAGAATGTTGTGGTGTCAAGATAAGCAAATGGGAAAATGTTGTAAGAAGAGCACGAGCTACTTTGGAGATGTAGGTAGGGCAACCCCAAAATGATTAGGCATTCCAAAATCAGAGGGTATATGGTATATGCTTAAATATGAATGAACAATTAGTGACTCATAAAGCAACCACAATTATCAATGATTAGGTTTTAGGTACTATCTGCATCCAACTGCTGTGTGTCTTGCATATTTTAAGGCCCACTTATGTGTCAAGTCAGAACTTTTTCATACATGATATGCATGTTACGATAGATAGGAGAATATATTAGCCACACTACACTTCAAGTGCATGTTTGAACTTCCTATCATACAAAGACTTACTTACATGCATGGAGATGATCATCACAGAAAATATATTATATATCTAAGAGAATTAAACACATGCATTAGGGAATCCATGCACGCTGCTCACAATTGTTTGTGAGAACGCGGTTAGGAGAGTAGATATATAGATCTACACATTTTGTGGGCCAAAACAGAGGAAGACTTTGACATGGCACCCTTGTATGTATGTGTCTCAAAGCATAGTTCCAACCGCATGAAACACAAGGATTAAGCTTAAGCTCTTCCAAACAAGATAATTTCAGAGTGACTTCTAAAATTGTCCTTTATGCATGCATCTTACATTAACCTTATTTAGTTTTTTTAAGGTATAACCTTAGTTAGTTGAGTACTAGTCAAATCAAAATTTGTGTTTACCATTGAGACTAGGAGGAGCTTTCCTCTCCTGTTATTAGGGCATAGAAGTCCTCCCAATAGCACTAGTGTTTCTATGCAATCTGATATTTTTTAGGAAACTATGCAATCTGATGCATGGGCCATTTCTTGATTGTTTGCCATAGTAGATGTTAAGCCTATAGACTATAATGCAAAGCTGCAAATTAAGCTGTCTCTTTTAGACTACCGATGGTTGGCCATCAGTGATATACACACACAATGCAGAGAAGCACCACGGTGATACTCAGAGCGGCGACGGCGTCTCGACAAGGGGCGGGCGGCACGGAGGAGGGAGCGGGGAGGCGGGCGCGAGGAGGAGGAGCCATGGAGGAGGCAATGGGAGGCGAGTCAAGGCGGCGGTGACGGCGGGCGGAGGAGGGAGCTGGGGAGGCGGGCGGCGCCAGTGAGGAGGGAGCCGGGAGGCGGAGTCGCCACTGGAGGAGGTCGGGCGGCAAGGGTCTGGAGGAGGTCGGGCGGGGCAAGGCCGAGGAGGTGGGGGAGGAGACGAGGGGAGGCGCCAGGGAAGGACAAGGCGGCAAGGGCGGAGGCGTGGAGGCGGCGGAGGACGGGAGGAGCGGCGCATGGGGATTGGGAGGAGCAGCAGGGGGATTGGGAGAGGGGAGCGGCGCCGCGCGGTTTTGGGGAACGGAACGTAGGAAACGAACGGGCGCGCATGTGGGGAAAAAAATGGCGCGACCGGATGTTTTAGCTCCCGAGTGTCGACACTCGGGACACTGTTGCTCCCATCAAATTTTCCCGAGTGTCCGATTGGACACTCGGGAAACATTAATTTCCCGAGTGTTTTATTCTATTACCGAGTGTTTCGTAAGGCACTCGGGAAGTTCCCGAGTGTATTACCCAAAACACTCGGGAAACTTCTGAGCACTCGGGAAATTCGACGATCTCGTAGTGATGTTTAACTTGTTCGCTGCTCTCGGTGATGTTCCACGACGGAGAAGACGGCGGTACCGCCCCGCTACGCAGATCGCGGTGTCTCCGCGCGACGATGTTCTGTTTCGCGTGCTCGCCGCCACCGCTAACGCCCGAAGGCTTCGCGTCACGGCTTGGCGCAGGGCCTTCGGCGCCGCCGACGCTTTCGCGCCAGAGCCTGGTGCGCTGGCGGAGGGGCGGCGCGGGCGCTGAAGCGGAGATCATGCGGCCGCGGCGGGCGATCCGCGGACGTGTGCCGGTTCGGGCTCGCAGCGGCCGCGATCACGCGCTGCCGACGTCACAGACGCTGCCTCTGGCGCGCGAGAAAGGCGGCAACCTCGATTCCGGAGCGGCGATCGGTTTCGGTGTGCTCGAGGACATGAAGGCCGGCGAGATGGTGCGGCAATGCCGCTGCGGCGAGCACACATTCCACACGGAGTGCATCGACATGTGGCTGCACTCGCACCGGACGTGTTCGGCGTGCCGGTGCGACCTCTCGCCATCACGGAAAGTTACGCCAAAGTGCGCAAGAGAGGCGAACCGCCGTACGACGATGCCTTGCCACCAGTAGGCCTCGTTGATCGTGTTTTGTGCTAGAATGGCATTTTCCGCACATTGCGGTCATGTTGGAAATAGTAGCGCATTCTTTTGGCATGTAAATATGTGTATTCCTTCGTAATAATTGTATTCAAGAATTTATTACGTGGAAATGCCAAAACGCGGATTTCATTGGATTTCATTCTGTCCTGTTCCGAAGGTGTCCGCTGGATATCCAACATGCAAGCTTCCTACCCTTCCCCTTCACCACTTTGTTTTACTAATATGGAAACGTTACCGTGAGGATGTCCGATTTGAATCTCCCATCGACGCTTCTCCACACCGTATGCCTCGCCGCCCTTCCGCTCCCTTAATTCCCACCATGTATTTGTTGTATTGGGTGTTTGCTTAATCGGGCCATACTCTTCTCTCTTGTTCATCCATACTCATGTTTCATGCACTGTTGTTATAATGGAATATAACTTGTTAGAAATATGTGCACTTTTGTTGAATTAATACGGCTAGGCCCAAAAATTTTAATTCTAATTAATTCTCGAAATCTCAAAGGCCCATGTGCACGCATTTAAAACTGCTTAGTCTCATATAGAGGGATGAAGGGAGTTACACCACTTTAAAAGGTGGAACGTGGTAGCCTCTCTTGTAGAATTGAGAGAGCCAACACACACACACGCCGCCGTCACGCCGAGCCGCGCTGCAGTCTTGCAGACGTGTCAAAAGCGGCGCTTTTCTTTATCTATTCAAAAACGAAACGCACCGACTTGTAATTGATTGCTAATCAATGGCAACCGCTGATCTTGGTCTTTGTTTTTGGCCATTAAAAAGAACAGAGTTCTTGATGGCGCATCATGGCCTTTGGACTCTCTCGCTTCGCTATTTAAAAAGAACAGAGTCCGGTTCTTTCCAAGTTTACACAATACGTAACTCCACTGTTTTTGTTGTCGCCTCGCTATCTCCATCCCGGTGAGGCGCGGTACGGTCAAGCACCGGGAGAGCAGTGCTCTCCTAACCTTCTTCGCCTTGAAGGCTTGCACGAGCGAGGACGAATAAGGTTTTTGGGGAGCGTCATGGATCGCATTGCCGCTACGCTCTACATCAATCGCACGATTACGACTTGCTACGTTCTACATCAATCGCACGACTACACGACGCCCACTACACCATGACGAACGACAACCTTATCAAGAATTTCGTGTCGCTTCTTCTACCATCAACTGTATGCCTATCTCTCTCTTGTTATTTTATTTGCTTTACTATCTGTTGTTGTCTTGAACATCGATATAGTTATGCTAGTTTTGTCCTTCTAGAAAATAGTATTGCTATAGTGTTCTTGGTTACCGCTTTGTGAAAATAGCTAGAGTATTTTTTATATTTTATCTAACATATTTCGATTAAAGTACTTCAAAAATGCTTATATATTCAACAATCCAAAATCTGATTTTAGGCATAGGCATTTTTCGTCAATCGGCTTTGTTGTCAGCAATAAACCCTCTCAATTCGATGGTGCGAATTACAAGAGGTGGCACACCAAGATGGTGCTTTGGCTAACTGCTATGAACATTTTCCATGTGGCAAATGGCAAGCCTGAAGGAACACTTACTCCTGAACAGGAGCAAGCGTTCGAGGCAGCTGATAACCTTTTTAAAGGTGCCGTGGTTAGTGTTCTTGGTGAGAAGTTAGTTGATGCATACATGGTGATTAAAACTAGGAAAGAGATATGGGATGCACTCGAGGCCAAATTTGGGGTTTCAGATGCAGACAGTGAATTATATCTCATGGAGCAATACCATGACTATAGAATGGTTGATAGCCGCTCAGAGTTGAACAGCTCATGAGATACAATCCATGACCACGTAACTTGAGTACTTCAAGTGTGTGTTAATGACAAATTTGTCGCGGAGGCATTATTGCCAAGCTTCCTCCTTCTTAGAGGATTTTGCTACTTCTTCAAACACAAGAGACAAGAGTTTTCGTTAAAAATCTCATTGGGTCTCTTGATGTTGAAGAGAAGGCGAGGGCAAAAGATACACATACTAGAGGTAATGAGGGACATTCTAGTGCCAATGTGGTGCAGAAGAAGAATGGTCAAGCTCAAAAGTTCAAAGGCATGAACAAGTCTGCACAAACAACTAGCTTCAAAAAGAAGAAGAACACAAAGGATGGCCTTTGCTTTGTGTGTGGCGAACCTGGTCATTGGGCCAAGGATTGCAGTCAATGCAAGGGTGGGAAGAATCAGAAGGGCGTAATTCCAAGTCTGCTAATATTGTTGTTGGTACCATCGAGACGGAACTTGTGGTATGGTAATTTACTCATCGTTCTATCCGTATGTCAATCTACCGATTGGTGGATAGACACCGGTGCTAATATACATGTGTGTGCTGATATTTCATTGTTCTCTTCTTACTAGGTCACTTGGGATTCAGCCGTTCTAATGGAGAACGGGTCACATGCCACTGTTCATGGTGTTGGCACGATCGATCTGAAGTTTACTTCGGGGAAGATTGTGTAACTGAAGAACGTGCATCATGTGCCATCTATCAATAAGAATCTCGTTAGTGGATCTCTTCTGTGTAGAGATGGCTTTAGACTGGTATTTGAGTCCAATAAATTAGTAGTGTCTAAGTGTGGACAATTTGTTGGTAAAGGCTATAAAAAGGAGGCTTGTTCCGCTTATTTCTTTCAGATTTATGTAATAATGTTGTGAACTATGTTTGAAGTGGTAGTGAGACTACTATTTGGCATTCATGACTGTGGGATCAATGATAACCGACTAGAGGGGGTGAATAGGAGGTTTTAAACTTTTTAACAATTTAACAATTTAAGCCAATTAACAACTTAGTCTAAACAAGTTACACTTCTAGCTAAGCAATTCAATCACAATAAACAAGCTAGAAATATAAATGCGAAAAAGTAAAGACTAGAAATAACCACAATGACACAACGATGTTTTTCCCGTGGTATCGAAGACTTGCCGGTCTTCACTAGTTCACGTTGAGGAAGCTTGACACCTCAAGCCGGCTCCACGAATTAAGCCTTCCCTCGATTCACTATGGTTGTTCTTCCTTCGCTCCGGAGATGGTGAACACCGAACCACTCACAAACTTGCACCGGGCCTCTTCAC
Organism: Phyllostachys edulis; assembly: GCA_036346405.1. NCBI lineage: Eukaryota > Viridiplantae > Streptophyta > Magnoliopsida > Poales > Poaceae > Phyllostachys > Phyllostachys edulis. The sequence goes on along the minus strand of CM070548.1, from coordinate 25,406,913 downwards.
AATCTTCTTGAAGAGATCACCGTGCTCCACCGCCACGCCGTCTAGGAGTGCAGCACCACTCCAAGAGTAATAACTCAACGGCCTTCACTTGACGGCACTCAAGTGCTAATGGATCAACTAGGAGTATGAATGTACTTGAATGAATCTCAACAAACTCACAATGAATGCGCAAGAGGTTTTGAGTGTTGAGTGGATGCTTAATGCTCTCAAGGCTCTATAGATGTTAAATGGACACTAGCAGCCCTTCCTTGAATAGTTGGGGGTTATTTATAACCCCACCAACACTATGACCGCTAGACCAAACCCCAACTCTTCAAATAAAATCGAACGATCAGAGGCTAAGGAGCGAGACGACCGCACTTAAGTCAATGCATAGTTAACGGCTAGAACAGCTTACTAAAAATACACAATATAGCCGTTGAAATCCCAATGAATGACCGCTATAAAGTGCGGTACAACCAAGATAGCCCGCCGTTTCAAGATTGACGAGCGGTACAACCGATCGTAGGGTTTCCAAAACTTCACTGAAAATACAAGTGTTCTGGAATTTTCAAACTGCTATATAAAAATCAGAACAACCGCAGTGCGGTACAACCGATTCTAAGACGCGGTACGACCGATTTCCAAAAGAAGTTTCTGAGCCGAAATGCACTGGTTCTGTTTTTATTGAACCGCCTCATAAATTTCGATACAACCGCACATCGGTACGACCGATTCTCACGAGCGGTACGACCGATTCTCACGAGAGGTTCTGAGGCAAAATGCATCGCTTTTGGTTTTCTTGAACTGCGAACTAAAAAACGGAATGACCGCAATGCGGTAGTACCACTCAAAGAGCCGGTCGTTCCGCATTTGCGCTCAGTTGGCTGTTCTCTTCGGTACTACCGCCAAGTAAAGTCCGGTCATACCGCACCAAGCGGTACAACCACAATTATAACTGCGGTACTATGATTTTGGACGTAAGCACTTAAAGCTTTCAAAATCAATTTTAAGTTCAAATTCAAATGCATGCATGATCCTAAATTGATCCATATGGCACAAGAACATGCTATCAAGCTACTAGCAATGATCCTCTTAATAGTACGATATTTATCCTATAATCCGGTCTTCCAACCAAATCTCCTAAGACCAATAAAATACAAAAGGATCATAGACTATTGTACTTTGTCTTTGAGCCAAAAGATCTTCATATAGTCCACTTGCATACAACTTTGCGCCAATAAGTTCACCAATCGGACTTAACCTTGTAAATACTCAATAAACACGTTAATCCCATATTCACATATTATCATTAATTACCAAAATAATTTTTAGGGCCTAGATGCTTTCAATCTCCTCCTTTTGGTAATTGATGACAACACAATTAATATGTGAGAAAGATTGGTTTGAATATACTATGAGTGTATATTCTTTTGATAATTTAACAACAAAACAAATGTTGCAATAAGCACAAATGAATGTATGAGAATTATTTTCTTGTTAATTATAGTTTAAAGAAAGCTCCCCTAAACATGTGCATATAGAGGATAGAAAATTTTGCAAGCACATGTAGAGATTTTGTGAAATTTTATGAGTTTCTTTAGCATACTTGAACTTGAGGAAATGCAAAATTAAGATAAGACAATAATTGAGATTGCATTTTAAGATAATAACATAAACATAAACAACATCCACCAAGTTCAACAGATAAAAGACACATATTTAAACTATTACAAGCACATAAGTCCAACACAGTACAAAACACATATAAGTCCATATATAATAGTAGCAAAAGCTTGCTCCCCAAAAACTATGTCTTCACTTCTCCCCTTGGCATCAAATACCAAAACAACTCGACGGCTAGGTCCCGAGGAGGAGGAATGAGGCCCCGAGAAGCCGGGTCCTAGGCCGAGCAGAGTTGAACTGGATCCCGAGGCTCGGGCCGGAGGAGCCGAGTCCCGAGAAGCGGGGCTCGATCTCGAGCCGAACAGTGACGGATCCGAGATGCCGAATCAGTAGGTGTCAAAACCCGAGCCGACTCAGAGTTGGGGCCGGATCTTGAGCCACTGCCTCAGTGGTAGTGCCGGAGGAGTGGAGATCGAGCCGAGCTCAAGCAGGGCAAGAAGAGTCAAGCAGAACATGTGTCGCAGAAGATGTCCTAGAAGGAGGAGGAGGACGATGAGTGTATCGCCGAGGAGTCCTCAAACTTCCTCTAATTCATTAATACTTCCATCGTAAGGCGAGACATCCTGTTATGAGACTCCTCAAAGAAATCATTCTCAATTGATGCCATTTCAACTAGCTGCTATGTAGTCTCATTTTCAAATTCAGTTTGTTTCACCTTCATTTCTTGCATGGTACTAAGAATGAGTCTGCTGATTTTGAATAACTGCAAGAATACCTCAAAGCAGAGCATCAGCAATAGCAGAGCCTCCTCAAGATCGCCTCAACACTGCACGACTAGGAGGCGCCCATCTCGAGGCTTATAGGACTTGTGAACAGATCCCAATCCACCATGATACTCGATTTTCTTTGAAATTAATGCCATGATATATGGTGCATAGTAAATCCTCTTAACTCTATCATTCTTGGAGGAAACTATGCCCTAGAGAATTACATCCATAACATCAAATTTTATGCCCCTCATAATGTGATCTATAATGTTCCAAGCATGTCCCCTGACTGCATCAAAATTACCACTCTTGGGGTAAAAAGTATGATTAATGATCCTGTTAATAATACTTGGTAAGGGCCTAAGTCCAGTAATAGTCCCTAACTTACACTTGACAGTGGAATCATAATAGCCAGACCAAGCAGGAGCCAGTAAAGCAGGACTATCAAATATCTTCTCCCAAGTGCTGGACTGAACTCTTAGAACTCACTCAAATTCTTCTTTTGTGCTCTCCAAGTCTCTAGTGACTGTTATCCATCTGAAAGATTGCAAATCTGCAGAGACATGTACAGTGGCATAAAATTGCCTAATGAGCTCATCGTCATAATTTTGCTTCAGTGCCACAAGGTCATGAAGACCTACTTGATGAAACAGCTGATAAACACCACTATATTTGTCCAAAGTGTTTATATGAGACCATTTAATCCATTTGTGATCAGCAAATTTCCTGTTACGTCCATATAGCTGCTCATAGACTTGTTCTTGGAAAACAGTATGAAATCTTGGATTAATAGAATCTGATTTGGAAAGATATTGATTCACATGTCTCTTAATAGCATACTCATCAGCTGAAAGAAGGCGCAAATCAATTGGAGACGCTGGAGGCTCTCCCAAATTGTCAAAGGTACCTTCTGGAGAATCTTCTTCTTCACTCTCTTCTGTTTCGGATGCAGGTGCTGGCCTTTTCCCTTTACCATTCACAGTCTGTTGACGAACAGAACGAGATTGTTGCGCAGGTGCTGCAGGTCGTCGTCGTTGAGGTTGCTGTGCTGGAGCTGCAGAAGATTGAGGAGATGATTGCCCTCTTGGTGGTCCATGGGATTTTCTCGTCGCAACCCTCATCTTAGGCATCTTTACAAAGATAGGATAGGTTACAGGAAGTTCAAGGAATTAGTTGGAATAGAATTCAGTGAAAAGAAGTTGAAGTTTCTGTTTTTCTGTTAGGATAATCGGACGTATCGCCGTTTTATGGCCGGTACGACCGCACTGCGGTCGTACCGCGCTCAAGAACTGGTCGTTCCGATTTTCCTGACCGAGTTCTAGGGCAATTGGAATGTTGAATATTTGATGATTTTTCGTGGAGTGAATCCATGGATCTGATGCGCAAATATCATTAGACATCAATTATCTACTTTTGCCCAATAAGAACTACAGAAATCAACCGCATTTTCATCAAACCCTAAAAAGGACCTCTAGGGTTCCAAAAAATGGTAAAACGCGAATTAAACGAAGTTTTACCATAGGATTTGGAGGAGTTGAACCCTGGAAAGGCAAGAAACACCGAGAAATCAAAAAAACGCCGAGATTTGGAGTGGATTAGAGAGAGGATTTGGGTGGCGCATGGGCTGGAGAGAGGAAAACACGAAGAGAACTGAAGCGGTTGAACCGTTCCCAGGGGTTAAGGGTTATGTGAATAGTAACGGCAGGAAGTTACTACCCTCTCACAAATTGACGCGGTCGTACCGACAAAAGACCACCGGTAGAACCGCACCCCGGTCATACCGCTGTTATAACGCCGGTCGTATCGCAAAGCGGTCGTACCGCGCGTATAACGTCGGTTGAACTGATTGACTTGGAGCTTCTGGATTTCTTTGGAACTTAGATTATTTGCAAATGATCCCTAGTTTTGCACTCAAATAAATATCATTGAGGATCATTATGCATAGAATAGACTATTGTCTATATAGGAACATAATTTTTATGATCATAGCTATCTTTAATAAAAGATTTGAAAAATATTTTCATAAAATACTCAAATAACATCAAATGAAGCAAAAAACATGAGGCAAGAGTTCAAACAACATTTGAATAGTCTATGACATTTAACTCATTCCTCAATTTGCAAAAGTGGCCTTCATCTAATGGCTTGGTGAAAATATCCGCTAATTGGTCTTCGATTCTTATGTGGCTAATCTCAATATCTCTCTTGCTCACATGATCTCTCAAGAAATGGTGGCGAATATCTATATGATTGGTTCTTGAGTGTTGAACAGGGTTATTAGCAATTTTCACCGCACTATCATTGTCACACAAAAGAGACATTTTATCAATTTTAATTCCATAATCCATCAATGTTTGCCTCATCCATAGCAATTGAGCACAACAACTTCCCGTAGAAACATATTCGGCTTCGGCGGTGGATAATGCTACGGAGTTTTGTTTCTTGGATGACCATGATACTAAAGATCTTCCTAAGAATTGACAACTACCAGAGGTGCTTTTTCTATCCACTTTGCAACCCGTATAATCAGAATCCGAATATCCAATTAAATCAAATTTAGCACCCTTGGGATACCATAGACCAATGCTAGAGGAATGCTTTAAATATCTTAGTATTCTTTAACGGCCATTAAATGACACTCTTTTGGAGTTGCTTGAAAACGCACACATGCAAACACTAAACATGATATCGGCCTAGATGCGGTAAGATAAAGCAAGCTACCAATCATAGACCTATAAAGCTTTAAATCTACCGGTTTACCTTCCTCATTTAAGTCAAGATGACCGTTAGTTGCCATGGGAGTCTTGATATGTTTTGCATCCTCCATACCAAACTTTTGATCTAATCTTTATGCACTTGGTTTGGCTCACAAAGGTTCCATCTTTGAGTTGCTTGATTTGAAGTCCAAGGAAATAGCTCAATTCTTCGATCATGGACATTTCAAATTCCCTAGACATCATATCACCAAACTCTTCGCAAAAATCTTGATTAGTAGAACCAAAAATGATATCATCAACATAAATTTGACAAACAAAGAAATCATCATTTAAAACTTTAGTAAATAGAGTTGAATCAATCTTCCCAATTTTGAATCCTTTTGAGACTAGAAAATCTCTAAGGCGTTCATACCATGCTCTAGGAGCTTGTTTAAGACCATAGAGCGCCTTGGAGAGTTTATAGTTATGATTAGGATTTTTAGGATCTTCAAAACCGGGAGGTTGTTCAACAAAGACAAGCTCGGATATTTTACCATTTAAGAATGCACTTTTAACATCCATTTGAAATAATTTAATATCAAAGTATGATGCAAAAGCAAGTAATATCCGAATTGACTCAAGCCTAGCTACGGGAGCAAATGTTTCACCAAAATCCAAACCTTTAACTTGTGAATACCCTTGAGCGACCAATCTTGCTTGGTTCCGAACAACTAAACCATTTTCATCTTATTTGTTCCTAAAGACTCATTTTGTACTAATAACATTGTATTCTTTGGGTCAATCCACCAATGTCCAAACTTCATTCCGGGTGAAGTTGTTGAGTTCTTCATGCATAGCATTCACCTAATCCGGATTTTCAAGTGCTTCTTCTACATGCTTTGGCTCAATAGAAGAAACAAAAGAGTAATGTTCACAAAAAGAAGCAACACGAGAGCGAGTTTGGACACCCTTACTTACATCACCCAATATTTGGTCTATTGGATGATCCTTTGCAATTGTATTGTCGATTCTTGGTGGTAGATTGGATGATTGATCATCTTCTTTGTTGTCCTCTTCACTAAGTTGTACTTGATTTGTGCAAGAAGTGGGTGGTTCAACTTGAGTGGAGGATGATGGATTGTCTTCGGGCTTGATGTCGCCTATCTGCATATGTTCCATTGCTTTTCTTAAGGCTTCATCACCTACATCATCCAAATTCTCATGCTCTTCTTGAGAGCCGTTAGTTTCATCAAATTGCACATCGTGTCTTTCTTCAACTAAACCGGAGTTTTTGTTAAAGACACGATAAGCTTTGCTATTTGAAGAATAACCAAGTAAGAAACCAACATCACAACGACTATCGAATTTTGAAAGACGAACACCCTTCTTTAAAATATAACACTTGCAACCAAAAACTCGAAAATAAGAGATGTTTGGTTTTCTTCCTACAAGAAGCTCATAGGAGGTCTTTTTCAAAAAACGATGCAAATAAAGACGATTTATGGCATGACAAGCGGTGTTAATAGCTTTCGCCCAAAAACAATCGGAAGTATTATATTCATCAAGCATTGTCCTAGCCATTTCAATTAATGTGCGATTTTTCCTTTCTATAACTCCATTTTGCTCCAGAGTGTAGGTTGTGGAAAGTTCATGTTTTATTCTAAGTTCATCACAAAAGTCTTCAACTTCAGTATTCTTGAACTCGGAACCATTATCACTACGGATTTTCTTTATTTTGAAATCAAATTCATTTTGTGCCCTTTTTGCAAATCTTTTGAAAATTCCGGAGGTTTCACCTTTGTCATCTAGGAAGAATATCCATGTGTATCTAGACTAATCATCCACAATGACTAAACAATAGCTATTACCTCCGATACTCTTATAGGTTGTTGGCCCAAACAAATCCATATGTAAGAGTTCCAATGGTCTAGAAGTTGACATGATACTTTTGGAAGGATGAGAATTAGCGACTTGTTTACCGGCTTGGCAAGCACTACAAAGTCTATTTTTCTCAAACTTCACATCTTTCAAGCCAACAACTAAATCATGTCTGAAAAGCTTTTTGAGTTGAATCATTCCAACATGAGCTAGCCTTCTATGCCAAAGCCAACCCAATGAGGTTTTTGCCATTAAACAAGTTTTTAAACATGATTCACTTGAACTAAAATCAACTAAGTAAAGATTTCCAAATCTAAAGCCTTTGAAAGCTAAAGAGCTATCTTTTGCATTAGAGATGGTTACACCTTCACTAGAGAATGAGCAAATTAGTCCAAGATCACATATTTGAGCAACGGATAGCAAGTTAAAGTTTAATGATTCTACTAAAGAAACATTAGAAATGGAAAGGTCATTTGAGATTGCAATTTTACCCAATCCTAATACCTTTCCTTTGCTATTATCGCCAAAAGTGATCTTCTCAATTCCTTGACCATTCTCGAATGTGGTGAACATCTTTCTATCACCGGTCATGTGTTGAGTGCATCCACTATCAAGCACCCAATGTTTTCCACCGGTTTTTTAGTTCACCTACAAAACAAAAATCAAGTTCTTTTAGGTACCCAAATTTGTTTGGTTCCTTGGAGGTTAGTAACCAAGGATTTAGGCACCCAAATAGCATTTTTTTAGCGCCTAGAATTGAAGTGCCAATAAAATGAGCGATTACTTTACCATCCTTAGTCTTTCTAAGCATATAGCAAGAATCATATATACCAATAGATGGAGTCTTACCCTTAGGACAATTTTGTGGCATATGTCCTATTTCCCAAAGACTTATGGCAATATTTACCATTTTGCCTCACAAATCTTGTGGGCATATTTGCCGCTTCTTACCTTTCTTAGGCACATACCCAAGACCTTCCTTGTTGAATGAGCACCTTGCTCACTCAAAAGTTTGTCAAGAGTGGCCTTACCCTTGAAACATCTTTCCGTGCTCTTGCTTAGCATGGTCACTTGCTCTTTTAGCTCATTGTTCTCATGAACAAGCTTTGCATCATTTTGCTCAACAATATCATGATTAGCATTAACACTAGAGCAATATGGCATAGCAAGTAGGTCATCACATAAAGTAGATGCACTAGTCTTAGCAATTTTTACACTAGGCATTTCATCAATAATATTGCATGTAATTCCTATATTAGAATAAGTCTTGCTTTAATATTCTTGGATAAGCAAATCATGAGCTTCCTTTAACCCCTCATAAGATTCTTTTAGAGAGATAAACTCTCTACTTAAAATCTTATATTTTGATTTTTCTTTTCCAAGATATTCATTTAAGTCATCAAGCATATCCATTAATTCATCATAAGTTGGTTCATCGCTATTTATGGATTTTACCTTATCTCCTTTTGCCATAAGACAAGTACGAGTAGAGAATAGCGACAGAGCTTCCTTGATGGCGATGCCGACTAGTCCCTTCTTCTTGGGGGACTCTTCCTCATCGGAATCGGAGTCGCTTGACTCATCATTTGGATCCCATTCTCCAGTGTGGGCTTCATGCTTGCCATCTTTGTGAAGCTTCTTGAAGAGCTTCTTCTTGCCATTGTACTCCTTCTTCTTGAATGGCTTGCCCTTGTTATCCTTCTTTTCGGGGCAACGGGAAGCAATGTGCCCCTTCTCTTCATAATTATAGCATCGAATGTTGCTGTAACGCTTCTTGTCACTTGAGGATTGCCCCTTCTTGTACTTGTCGAAGTTATAGCTTCTATTGGGGCGTCTCTTCACGACCCTCTTCATTCTTCTCACAAGGAGTGCATACTCCTCATCGGAATCTTCTTCTTTATTTTCATCATCACTTGATTCCGCTTTGGCTTTAAAAATGGTAATCTTCTTCTTTGAGGAAGATGTCTCCAAGAGCTCTTCCTTATCCTTTTTGAACAACTCATTTGTGATGAGGTTGCACAAAAGCCCCGTTGGTGTCATCCTTGGCAACTCGGGTGAGTTGAGAAATAACGTCACCAACGTCTCATACTTATCCGGAAGAGCCCTAAGCATTTTGCGCACAATATCAACATCAAGAAAGTTAGTCCCTAGGCCTTTGAACTCATTCACAATGTTGTTGAGTCTTGAATACATCTCATTGATGTTTTCATGAGGCAACATTACGAATGTCTCATACTTAATCCGAAGTTTATGCAATTTGGCTTTTTGACCGTGGATGTACCCTCATGAATTTCCGAGAGGGTGGTCCAAATATCATGAGCGGTTTCTAAATTGCTCACTCTATTGAACTCATCGCGCTCAAAGCGCCAAAAGAGCATTCATAGCTTGGGCATCTAAATGAGCATTATGCGTCTCTTGATCCGTTGGAATTAGTGGATTAAGAGGCATGACGTAACCCTCATTTATGATTTTTCAAATGCTTGGACTCATGGCCTTTAAATAAATTGACATTCTAATTTTCCAATAAGCATAATTAGAGCCATCAAATAAAGGAGTCTTTCCTATAGCAATTCCCTCACTAGCCATCCTTTTCTCTCTTAGACGGTTAAGTCTAAATCAATGAGAGACCAAGCTCGATACCACTTGTAGGATCAAGGATAACCGACTAGAGGGGGTGAATAGGAGGTTTTAAACTTTTAACAATTTAACAATTTAAGCCAATTAACAACTTAGTCTAAACAAGTTACACTTCTAGCTAAGCAATTCAATCACAATAAACAAGCTAGAAATATAAATGCGGAAAAGTAAAGACTAGAAATAACCACAATGACACAACGATGTTTTTCCCGTGGTATCGAAGACTTGTCAGTCTTCACTAGTCCACGTTGAGGAAGCTTGACACCTCCAGCCGGTCCACGAATTAACCCATCCCTCGATTCACTATGGTTGTTCTTCCTCCGCTCCGGAGATGGTGAACACCGAACCACTCACAAACTTGCACCGGGCCTCTTCACAATCTTCTTGAAGAGATCACCGTGCTCCACCGTCACGCTTTCTAGGAGTGCAGCACCACTCCAAGAGTAATAAATCAACGGCCTTCACTTGACGGCACTCAAGTGCTAATGGATCAACTAGGAGTATGAATGCACTTGAATGAATCTCAACAAACTCACAATGAATGCACAAGAGGTTTTGAGTGTTGAGTGGATGCTTAATGCTCTCAAGGCTCTATAGATGTTAAATGGACACTAGCAGCCCTTCCTTGAGCAGTTGGGGGGGTATTTATAACCCCCACCAACAATTATGACTGTTGGGGACCAAACCCCAACTCTTCAGCGAAAATCGGAATGACCACATGCTAAGGAGCGGTACGACCGCACTTAAGTCAATGCATAGTTAACGGCTAGAACAGTTACTAAAAATACATAATATAGCCGTTGGAAATCCCAGTCGGAACGACCGCCAACTAAAGTGCGGTACAATCGCATAGCCCGGTCGTTCCGCATTGATGAGCGGTACAACCGATCGTAGGGTTTCCAAAACTTTGCTGAAAATACAAGTGTTCTGGAATTTTCAAACCGCCATATAAAATCAGAACAACCGCAATGCGGTACAACCGATTCTAAGACGTGGTACGACCGATTTCCAAAACAAGTTTCTGAGCCGAAATGCACTAGTTTTGTTTTTATTGAACCGCCTCATAAATTTCGGTACAACCGCACATCGGTACGACCGATTCTCACGAGCGGTACGACCGATTCTCAGGAGAGGTTCTGAGGCAAAATGCATCGCTTCTGGTTTTCTTGAATCGCCAACTAAAAAATGGAATGACCGCAATGCGGTAGTACCGCTCAAAGAGCCAGTCGTTTCGCATTTGCGCTCAGTTGGTTGTTCTCTTCAAAATCCGGTACTACCGCCAAGTAAAGTCCGGTCATACCGCACTAAGTGGTACAACTGTAATCATAACTGCAGTACTACCGATTTTGGACAGAAGCACTTAAAGCTTTCAAAATCAATTTTAAGTTCAAATTCAAATGCATGCATGATCCTAAATTGATCCATATGGCACAAGAACATGCTATCAAGCTACTAGCCATGATCCTCTTAATAGTATGCTATTTATCCTATAATCCGGTCTTCCAACCAAATCTCCTAAGACGGTAAAATACAAAAGGATCCTAGACTATTGTACCTTGTCTTTGAGCCAAAAGATCTTCATGTAGTCCACTTGCATGCAACTTTGCGTCAATAAGTTCACCAATGGGACTTAACCTTGTAAATACTCAATAAACACGTTAATCCCATATTCACATATTATCATTAATTACCAAAATAATTTTAGGGTCTAGATGCTTTCCACGACTTTGTCACATAATTTTTGGTTGCATGACGCAGTTAGCCGTTTAGAGTTAATCCCGAAATTCACCCTTGCCAAAGGTTCTAAGTGTCAAGTTTGTGTGCAATCAAAGCAGCCTCGTAAGCCTCATAAGGCCGCGGAGGTAAGAAACTTGACACCATTAGAACTCATACATTCAGATCTATGTGAGATGAATGGTGTGTTGACAAAAGATGGTAAGAGATATTTCATGACTTTGATTGATGAATCCACTAGGTTCTGCTATGTGTATCTTTTGAAAACTAAAGATGAAGCTCTTCACTACTTTAAAATCTATAAGGCAAAAGCTGAGAACCAACTTGAAAGGAAAATCAAAAGGGTTAGGTTTGATCGTGGCGACGAGTACTTTTCTAATGAGTTCAATTTATTCTATGAGGAATATGGTATAATTCGTGAGAGGACACCTCCCTATTCACCCTAGTCAAATGGGGTTGCTGAAAGAAAGAACCACACTTTAACTGATTTGGTTAACGCCTTGTCAGACACAGCGAGTCTTTCCAAAGTATGGTGGGGGGAGGCTATATTGACTTCATGTCATGTCCTAAACAGGATTCCCACAAAGAATAAAGAGATAACCCCCACATGAACAATGGGAGAAGAAAAGAATATCACTTTCATACTTTAAGACTTGGGGTTGTTTGGCGAAAATCAATGTGCCAATTGCCAAAAAGCGTAAGCTTGGACCAAAAACCGTGGATTGTGTCTTTCTAGGCTATGCTCACTGTAGCGTTGGATATAGATTTCTAGTGGTGAAATCTGGAGTACCTAACATGCATGTTGGTACAATTATGGAGTCTAGAGATGCTACATTCTTTGAGGATATTTTTCCGATGAAAGATATGCCTAGTTCATCGAGTTAGGAAACTCATACAATTCCTGAACCTGCCATTCCAATGGAATATTTTGAGCAAATTCCTGAGGAGGAAGACAATGAAACTCTGAGGAAGAGTAAAAGACGAAGGACTGCAAAGTTTTTTTTTTTGGTCCTGATTTCATTGTGTACCTTGTGGATGATACTCTAAGTACCATTTCTGAAGCATATGCTTCTTCAGATGCAGAATACTGGAAAGAAGCAGTCCGTAATGAAATGGATTCCATTATCTCTAATGGAACTTGGGAGATCACTGAGCGTCCTTATGGTTGCAATCCTATAGGATGTAAGTGGGTGTTCAAAAAGAAGCTTAGGCCTGATGGTACTATCGAGAAGTATAAGGCACGGCTTGTGGCCAATGGTTATACCCAAAAGGAAGGCGAATATTTGTTTGATACTTATTCACCTATGGCTAGATTGACCACTATTCGAGTACTACTATCTCTGGCTACCTCACACGGTCTTCACGTTCATCAGATGGACGTTAAGGCGGCTTTCCTAAATGGAGAGTTGGACGAGGAAATTTACATAGAACAGCTAGATGGATTTGTAGTAGATGGTCAAGAAGGAAAGGTGTGCAAGTTGTTGAAATCTTTGTATGGTCTTAAACAAGCACCTAAGCAGTGGCATGAAAACTTGGACAGAACTTTAACATCTGCAGGCTTTGTTGTGAATGAAGCTGACAGATGTGTGTATTATCGCCATGGTGGGGGCGAGGGAGTCATTCTATGTCTGTATGTTGATGACATACTAATCTTTGGGACCAACCTTAATGTGATTAAGGAAGTCAAGGATTTCTTGTCTCAGAATTTTGAGATGAAAGATCTGGGTGTAGCTAATGTTATCTTGAACATCAAGTTGTTGAGAGGTGATGATGGTGGGATTACATTGTTGCAATCCTATTATGTGGAAAAGGTTCTGAGTTGTTTTGGTTATAGCGACTACAAACCCTCTCTAACACCTTATGATCCTAGCGTGTTGCTTAGGAAGAATCGGAGAATAGCCAGAGACCAATTAAGATATTCTCAGATAATTGGTTCACTCATGTATTTAGCTAGCGGTACCAGGCCTGACATCTCGTTTGCTGTGAGCAAACTAAGCCGTTTTGTTTCCAATCCGGGAGATGATCATTGGCATGCTCTTGAGAGGGTAATGCGCTATCTAAAGGGTACTATGAGCTATGGCATTCATTATACCGGGTACCCCAGGGTACTGGAGGGTTATAGCAATTCAAACTGGATATCTGATACTGATGAGATTAAGGCCACAAGTGGATATGTCTTCATACTTGGAAGTGGCGCTGTTTCATGGAAGTCTTGCAAGCAGACCATCTTAACGAGGTCAACAATGGAAGCAGAACTCACAGCATTAGATACTGCCACTGTTGAAGCCGAATGGCTTCGTGAGCTCTTGATGGATTTGCCGGTGGTAGAAAAACCGGTACCTGCTATTCTAATGAACTGTGACAATCAGACTATGATTGTCAAGGTGAACAGTTCTAAGGATAATATGAAGTCATCAAGACATGTGAAGAGAAGACTGAAGTCTGTCAGGAAAATGAGAAACTCCAGAGTAATAGCTTTGGATTATATCCAAACAGCTAAGAATCTGGCAGATCCCTTCACAAAGGGTTTATCACGGAATGTGATACACAATGCATCGAGGGAGATGGGTTTGAGACCCATGTGAGTTATACCATAGTGGTAACCCATCCTATGTGATCGGAGATCCCGTGAAGTAGGATTGGCGAAACAAGCTATTGGTAAACTGGGAGGAGAGTATCTTTATAGACCCACTCCATTAGAGATGCAATTCTCTCCTAAATCAGTAAGGCATGTTGATTTTTATCTTAATGTGTTATGTGGCTTGTTTAAGCAAAGATGCTGTCCTACAGAGCAGTCTTGAAAGAACATACCTATATGAGCCCGACTGCTAGTCACAGTCTATGAAATAGGGTAATTTCTAGGAAGCTCATGAAAAGGCCAGGAGTATGACTTATATGCTCCAACCCGTGGGGATGCCTGGCAGCCTAGTATCAGTTAAGGACTTAAGTGAAACTTATTCACACAAAATTGTCAATTCAAGGCTTAGTCCATTGTGCAGTTGTGGATAAGTGTAACTTCTGTTCTAGGTGGATGTTCAACCTTAACCGGTCTCCATCAAAACACTGGTATATTAAAACAATACTGTGGATCAAGGCATTTGACATGTGCCCTTGAGATCTGGTGGGGCATTGTTGGAATTAATACGGGCTAGGCCCAAAATTTTTAATTCTAATTAATTCCTAGAAATCTCAAAGGCCCATGTGCACGTGTTAAAACTGTTTAGTCCCACATGGAGGGATGAAGGGGAGTTACACCACTTTAAAAGGTGGAACGAGGTAGCCCCTCTTGTAGAATTGGAGAGGGCCAACACACGCGTGTGCTCGCTCACTCGCCGAGCCATGCGGTGCGGTGTGCGTGTGCGTGTGCACGCGCGTGCGCAGGTGTGTCGGGTGCGGGCGCATTTTTCTTTATCTATTCAAAAAACGAAATGCACCGACTCGTAATTGATTGCGAATCAATGGCAACCGTTGATCTCTGGTCTCTTTGTTTTTGGCCATTAAAAAGAACAAAGTTCTTGATGGCGACTGTTGGCCTTTGGACTCTGGCAACTGTTGGCCTTTGGACTCTCTGTTTCTGGCTATTTAAAAAGAACAGAGTCTGGTTCTTCTCCAAGTTTACACAATACAGAACTCCACTGTTTTTGTTGCTGCCTCTAGCTATCTCCATCCCGGTGAGGCGCGTGTACGGCCGCACCGGGAGAGCAGGCCTCCGAAACCTTCGTCCTTGAAGGCTTGCACGAGCGAGGATGAATAAGGTTTTTGGGGAGCGTTCGCGTGACTGCTCGCTACTACATCTAGATCAATTGCATGACTACGACTCTATGCTACGTTCTACATCAATTGCACGACTACACGACGTCCACTACACCATGACGAACGACGCCCTTATCAAGAATTTTGGTGCTGCTTCTTCTTCCACTGAATCTGGGTATGCCTATCTCTCTCTTGTTATTTTGTTTGCTTTACTATCTGTTGTTGTCTTGATCACTGAGATAGTTATGCTAGTTTCTGTCCTTCTAGAAAATAGTATTGCTATAGTGTTCTTGGTTACCTACTTTGTGAAAATAGCTAGAGTATTTTCCATGTTTTATCTAGCATATTTCTGGATTAAAGTACTTCAAAAAATGCTTATATATTCAACACTTTTCTGAATAATTTCATCCATAAAACAGTGATCAAATAAAGTGCAACATGTATACTATGTATATTAAACAATAGGGTAATGCTATGGATCTTGCGTCCGATTAGGACGTTTCGTATCAGACACTCAATCCAACTCTCTTAGCAAACAAATAGCTCGTATGCACATCATACAAAAAATGTTGTATACTGTTCACGACGATGTTGTAATTTTTTCCAATGCTTTTTTTTCCAGATGCTTTGTTTTTTTTTATTTGTGATGTTGCAACCATTGTCCGGAGATGTTGCAACCATTGTCTAAGGCTGTTGCAACCGTTGTTCGGGGATATTGCAACCGTTGTCCGAGGGATGTTGCAACCATTGTCCTAGAATGTTGCAATCGTTGTCCGGGTATGTTGCAACCATTGTCCTAGAATGTTGCAACCGTTGTCCGGGGATGTTGTAAGTGTTGCATCTGTAGAAAATAATGTTGCATACTGTTCATAGCGATGTTGCAATTTTTTCAACGCATTTTTTTACAGATGCTTTGTCCGCCTACTTTCGCCTACTTCTGTGCTTTCGTTCGCCTCTCGCTGCTTCCGCTTGGCTCTAACCACTTCGTGTTAGTTTCTTATGATGGAGCCTTTGTGGGGCTGTCGTGTTTGCGTTCATTCTTCGCTGCTTGCCTGTGCCTCCTGTTCCTCTTTGGTTTGTATGCATATACACGGAGTTCCCTTGGTTCGATTTAGTTTGACACGTTTTTGTTTCCACGAATGCACGCTTAGTTTAGATGTACGCTGCAAATATTTTGATCCATATTTGGACCGTACGGGTGGGAGCTTCCATCCGTACGTCCGATTCCTAATATCACCCTACTAATATTCCTCAGTCCCGAGTTGTTACCCACTGTCTATCTATCTAGTCATGGAGGCCCACCGCCATCGCCATCAGATTCACGAACCTAGGAGACCACGGCGCATTCACCGCTCTGTCCGCCGACCAAGAAGTCGGGCAGAGCCATCACGGTGACCGTACACCTCCCCACCAAATTTTTTTCTGCCGAAGCTATTGCTTGCGGTCCGAGGGAAGTGTCCATGTGAAAGTTTCAAACCACGCAGATTTAAAGTTGATTTATTGTTGTTAATATTATCTTCCTATTTTAGTCAAAGGTCAAATCTAATTGATATTTCAATTTCCCAAAAGTAATTAGGCGGGAAATTCGGATTATCTACAATTGGAAGTTAAAGTCCATGTGATTTCTTTTTAAAAACTACAATTCAAAGTTCCAAATTTTGGTTTCGAAAATTTTCAACTAGTGATGGCACTGGCGAAGTGGTGAGCAGGCTATAGGGAAAGCAGCGGAAAGCACACAGGAGGCGATTTCAGAGAATGGATGGGGCAAAGCGGTGATGGAGAAGGTTGGTGTTCGACGGCATCCTACATCCAGCGTAACTATTAAGGGAAACGATAGGATGTGTATTGGACGCCACTCACACTCATAAATGCGCATCATCTACTCCACGAGATGGAAAGCCCAAAGTGCCTGCTAGCCACTCATTTTCTTGCTTCCTTTCTCTTTACTTCGCTTTCTTTCCACTTCTCCACTCACGGCCGACCAAGGTGCTCAGGTGCATTCTTCTTTGCTTTGTCATTCTTCACTTATTTCTCTCCCCAATTCTTTACTCCACTTCCTTGCTACGATGAAACTTTCCATGGCATCGCTTGGTCTTGGCTCGGCTTGCTTGCTGCTTGCTCGTCTGCTGCCGCCATCCATGGCTCTGCCATTCCGGCTCCTCTCCCGATGCCTCCTCCTCCCTAGTGCCGCCACACCGCCCGCTCCTCTCGCCTCCTTCCGCCGCGGCGCCATTGCTCATTGCCGGGACCCAAAATTTCAATCTCGACCCTCTGTGGTTATTGACTAGTCCAGATCACACTTGTGCACACATTGTTAACAAAGGTGGATATCGATCCACACAAGCTTAATAATAGCATAACGATAATTTGATTAATAAATAATGGTTTGACCTTACGGTCGAAGTTTACATTTATTTAAGCCACGCAGGTTAACAGAGAAATAAAGCAATGAAACAAAAACAGCAGCGGTGTCCCATCGATTCACCACAGCAACCGATCGATCTAGACCTCACGATCAGGCACCTTCGACAAACTCCTCCTCGAAAGCTGGTGAAGAGTCCTCCTCTTCTGCTTGATTCGTCAAAACAAGCGTGAGTACACACCGTACTCGCAAGCCACACCACAGAAATGCAATATACATGTTGGCTTTTTACAAGGGAAAGGCATTCTATGGTTCTTTTGTAGAAATGCAATGTTTGCAATTGAATACTAGTAATAGATTGAAAACAAGTAAAACAAATAGACAGTAATAATTTTAACAGTTGATTTCACAAAGACACACACAGCCTAAGCAGATTATTCACATAGCTATATGATTTAAATCACACAGCTCCCTTCCCACACAGTTTTATGAAGATCTACCCCTAGTGTGAAATCCCCAAGCATTGTCCATGACCGCGGACGCAGCTATTCGAATAGATTAAACTACACTCTGCAGAGTTTGTACACTTTACCCACAAGATATAATTAGTGTAGCTAGCACTAATCATAACAAAGCATTTCGGAACTTCATCTTACTATGCTAGGCCCGTCCCATAACAAGCATGTGGTCGTACAGATGGGCTCAGTTCAATGGCGCACATGGTGAGGTCCTTAATTGACCAAGACAAGACTACCATATGCTACTATGCCACACAGATTAATTCCCATGCACACAGCTCACACAGTTCACACAGTCCACCATTTCACACAGTATCTACCCCCTTGCCTCAGTCCAAATCCTTTTTACCACCTGGTTGATTTAAGTGCAATACATGTCACAAAGACACATAGTACACATAGATTATTACAAGATTGCATATTCACTTAGTCAGGTTTAATAATTGCGCCTCACATGAATAAATGATTCGTGGCATGACTAAGCAATCTAATCAAGACTAACCAACCCACGTTGGTGCTACAATATTACCAACTAAATATCAACTAGGGTGACAAAGGATCAAGGCATAACAATTATACAAGGAAGGCATAACAGATTGGATTTAGTAACTAATCCCAAAAGCATTTAAATAATTACTTGAATTAAAATGCAGTAATTTGAATTAAAATACTTTTAGCAAACTGGGAAGCAAGATAGTCAAGGGTATAGCTTGCCTTGGAACAGGTCTAGGTGCTGGTCCTGGTCTTGGAAAGCTCCTTCTTCTTCAACTCTTCCAGCAGCGTCGAAGTCTACTCGCAAATGAAGCACAAAAACAAACTAAATAAATAACAGAAGCAAATAACTCCAAAAAAAATAAATAAAAATCTCCAATACATAGATCTTGATTTTAGACGAATTTAGAAATTTGAATGGGCTGATTTGGAGTTAGGATGCAAAAGTTATGGGGTTTGGAAGTTTGAATCTAAAGAAAAACCCTAAAATTGGAATTATACGAATTTCCCAAATTATTTCTTAAAAGAAAACCTGGATTATTGCGCACTGATGACGTCAGCAAGGGATTTCCGGGAATTAAAAGAAATAAAATAAAATCTGACATGTGGGACCCACATGTTAGAGGCACGGCTCACGGTGGACTAAGTCCACCGAGCCTTTGATTCTGGGCCGGCCTAGACTGCCACGTGGGCGCTCACGTGGCGGCTGACACGGTGCCACTTAGGATGCCACGCAGGCACAGAGGTGAGGTGGCGGCTGACGTGGCTAGCGGCAACGTGGCGGCGCTCTGGACCCGATGGTCGCCGGCGAACGGCGGCGATCTGCCGGCGGTGGGTGGTACCAATGGGTAGAGGTCGCTATTGCGAACCTATTGGTGTGCTCACCGGTGCCAGAAGACGAAGGTATGCCGCCATGGCGAAGCTCGGCGGCGAGCATCTCGGGTTGTGTCGGACGGGAGCTCCGGTGAGGTTCCGGCGGTGTGGGTGGTCGCTGGAGGTAGCTCTGGTGATGACGGACCCGGCGGTGTGCTCCACGGGGGCAGGGCGTCACCAGCGGCGGCGTAATCGAAGAAAGCAACCAGCGGCGAGAAACTCTAAAAGCTCGGATTACGGCGGCGCTGGGGCTCGAGAGGAGGTGTGGGTTGGGGGTTGGAGTTGCGGAGGGCGACGCGGTCCCGAGGGTGCCTTTTATAGGGGCCGGGAGGCACCAGGGCGGCGTGGCGATGAGGAGATCATGGCGGCGGCATTTGCGGGAGGTGGGCGCAACCGGCCGCGAGGATGAGGGGGTCGTGGGGTGTGGCGGTGTGGTTGTGGGGCGTCGTGGCGCACGTGCGGAGGACGCGGGTTGATTGGGGGCGTTCGTTGGCGAAGTTCGCCCGCGAGCTTCCGAGGCGGTTGCGGGCGGCGCGATGGAGAAGAAGGCGGCGAGGACGAAGGCTCCGACAAGGCGGGCCCACCTGGCAGTGAGCGCAGGTGTGGACGTGCACGCGGGCTGACGAGCGCACGAAAATGGGCCGCGGAGCGAGCCTCGCGCGTGGGAAAGAGAATTGGGCTAAAAAGATTCGGCCCAAGAGAGGATTTGAGATTTTAAATACATTTTCCTTTTTAGAAAATAGCAGAAATTCCAAATGGCAATAGAAATTAGCAATTGAACTTGGAAAAAATTCTAGAAAATTCTAGAAAATATGTTCAAGCACATAGAATCTAAATAAAATAGTTTTGACCATTGTTCATGTTGACTTTAGTCACATTAAATTGTTTTGCTACTCAAAGTCCAATATTAAGCTTTTAAATTAAATTCAAATAAATCCAAATGGTGAATTTTCTTACTACAACTATTTAAAGGATTTTTAAAGCTCTGAAAATTGGGATGTTACATCGGCTCACCTATGGCTCGGTTCCCCTCTCCTCTTTTATTGATTTTCGGATTTTGATGAAATGTTGCATCTGTAGAAAAAAATGTTGCATCTATAGAAAAAAAAATATTACATATGGTCCACGACGATGTTGCAATTTTTTCAACGCGTTTTTTCCAGATGCTTTGTTTTGATTTGTGATGTTGCAACCATTGTCCGGGGATATACAACCATTGTCCGAGGATGTTGCAACCATTGTCTGGGGATGTTGCAACCGTGTCTGGAGATGTTGCATGTACCGGCGTACAGAGCTAGAGCTCGGACCGTATGTCACATCCCAAAATTAATAAAAGATAATTAGTATGCATCTCATCAGCATGCATCTTGATTTATAAACTTTTGTATAATTTATTGCACTAGGAAAATCTCAGACAATAATTAAACCTACACTTCAAAAGGAATCAGAAACAAATGCTATTAAAGTTCACTGGGAAATAATTTATTCAAACACTACTATATTTATCAAAAATAAATATAACTTTTCCCAAAATTTTGAAACAAAACTCAACCCCCAGAAAATTCAAACTCAATACAATGTCCTATCCTAAGTTTGAATTTAAATTACACAAATTACATCATGAATAGTAGGGTTTAATATTTGTATGAACACTATATCATCCCAGGATAACCTCTGATTTAATTTAGAATTTTAGGAATTTTATTGCTATTTTTAGTGTCCTGGTCAAAGTAGCAGTTCAGATTTCAAAATCAGTTGACTGAGCTTAACTAGGGCTAATCAGGACCGTCTGATCGGGAGCGTGTGGCTTTGATAAGGGGTCCGATTGGCACCAGATCGGTCCGAACGACACTAGCTGCTATTATCCGTTCAATCGAGATCAAGCGGCTCAAGCAAAACCGACCGAGCCCGACTCACTTGGGTTCGACCTAACCCTTTCACCCAAACCGCACCTCCTTTGTGCCGCTGACGTGCTAGGCCCGCGCGTCAGCCCCGTTTCCTACCTCGAGTAGAGGCAGCGCTCCACACGGCCGTCGCGCTCTGTCGCTCCTCTGTCTGCAACTACCAACGTCGTGATCCACCGCCTCTCCTGACCACTCCTAGAGCTCCTCCTTGTGACGCCGCCTCCATTTCCATCCTCGCCCAAGGATAATACTCCCCCTTCGCCTCCAATTCTCCTCATCCTTCCTCTCGGGGCTGAGGAAGGAGGAACTCCCTTGAGCTCATTCCTTCGGTAAAGTCCGCGCAACCAAGTCCTTGAGCTCCTACTTTCCGTGCCATTTCCGTTTTTAGTAATGCTGACCGTGTTTTTGTGTGTAGATCTCGGGACAAAGACGTGTCATTTTGGGCTCTAGAGCGCGCCCGGGACTAACCTTTGTTGCCATTTTCATCTCCGGTGAGATCCTCTTCATTTCTTGCATGTCACAATGTGTCTTAGGGTCTAACTAAGTTTTCCCCTCAACTTATTGCTTGTTTGCTTCACAGGAGTGTTTGAATTTCGGGTTATCCCCATTTTCGACCGACAACACTATTCATTGTCTCATTGTCATTTTGGTGAGTCATTTCCCAATTGTGTGTAATGTCACCATCTTCAAGTCACCCTCAAGTCTTCTCAACTCTTTGCTGCCATTTATTTTGCCCAGGGCAACCCCTCCTCATGAGCCGCACCGCCGTCGCCGCCATTGCCGTGGGCAACCCACACTGAGCTTCGTTCGACCTTTTTTCTCCATTTGGTGAGCTTCAGTGACCACCCTTATAGCTTAAGCACGCATTAGTTAGTTCGAAGTTGCACTGTGTCGTCGCATGCACGTTAGCCGTAGGGGCGCCGCCGCTCGTCGTTGGCGAGCCGCCGTTGGAGGCCACCTCAACCGCCGCCACCCGCCAGAGGTGCACAAAGCTTCGATGAACCCATCCATGCCCTTGGCCGAAGCCGCCATGGCGCGTAGCGCCGGTGAGCCACCGGGCAAGGTCACAGCCGTGCGCGTACGCGCGTGTCATTTTCAGACAAATACTGTTCATGCCATTAATTAACCAAATCAGGGTTTGTTTAGGTAAATCAATCATTAGGTTTAATTGACGCGGAATTAAATGGATCTTGTTTGAATGACATGTGGGACTGTGAATAGAATTTGAGGTAATTAATGAAACCGGGTTAGGCTTGAGTCTATTACATGTGGGACTGGCCCCCTTAAGTGAGTTGTGCACATGAACTGTGAACTTGGTTCACAAGACCGGGTCATTGACGTTAGGGGCCTACCTGTCGATGTTAACCGAAAATTAAATAGAAAATGGAAAGTAACACTATGCACTGGACCCCACCTGTCATAGGCTTGGTCTAGGATAGCACTCGGTGTAACAAGAGTTAAATGCCTTAGAAACTTTGAAAATGAATTATTTACACACTAAAAATGTAAATAACTTCAAAATTACGTAACTAATTCATCTCAACTCCAAAAGGGATGAAAACAGTGATGTTAATTTTAATTTTTAATGAACTTTATATTAAAATTAGTTTCAAACATGTCTCTGTAGCAGAGAATATAGTTTTGGAAAATGATCCATAAACCTATTATTGTTACAATAGAAAAAGGCTGAAAACTTCAAAAATGCATAAATAATTCTTAAAAACTCCAAATGAGTTGAACCCAGATATTTTGGACTTTTAATAATATTCTCTATTTTCCTATATAATCCTTGTGTCCCCCACTGCTCTACAAATGTTGGCCAAATAATTAAATTATATGAACTTTGACATATTGAAATCTGAATTTCGAATCGCTATAACTTTCACATAATAACTCCAAATGAAATAATTATTTCACCTAAATTCATATAAAATGATACACTGGCCACTGTAGAAAAATCATGCATTTTTGAGCATTTTTTTTGGAGGTATTTCTCGGTGTTTATCAATATCGTTATTTCCCTAGATTCCGAAGCGATTGCTTTTGACTCGTACGCCACTAAGAGTGAACAACTGATCTACCAACAAGGCAAGCATCATTTGAACTTTCTTTTGCATCATATTTGATCCTAGCTTTGTTAAGTTAGTGCAATGATAATTGCTTGCATGCTATTTTGATTATGTCGCTATTTTGTGATGTGTAGATTAGTTATATCCTATTCATTAAGGTTAATCTTGAATTATTCCAGCACCTCATGCTTAAGTTAGAATTGTGTGAGATATGTTATTCGAGTTTGCTTAGCCATGCAAGTCTAGATACGGTAGATTAATTGTTATGAATAACCCGACAATTATGGGAAACACATATTGTTTTATCTTCTTTTATTCCAGATCTTCGTGTCTGTTTTATGAGTTAAATTTTATCTTTTTAAATGAGTTTTGGGGTCTGGACAAGTGGTGGTTAGTGAGGGTGCCTTTGTGCACAAGATTGGGTATGTGGTTGTTTTGTCCGGACCATTAAGGACCGAACTTTGGTACCGACGATTCAAGTAAAATTCATGCTATCACACGTGGTATATGGGTGCCGTTCGGTCAAGTAAGGGGATGATTTTATTGCTTTAGACCGCAGGTGGTGTGAGGACATAGAGACCGTGAAATCGTATGTTCCATAGGAACCTAGTGTGATATATACTGTGCAAGGGAGCACGATTACTTATGTTGAGGAAAACCAACATACTAACTACCTCACGCTGGCCCCTCCGACACAACGTGCATGCCCGCTTAGCATTTGCTATATGCATGTGTACTAAGTTGGGGTTCATCTTGCATGGGTGGTCTAACTCAATGGGATTTTCTTGTTGAAAAATACCGAATCTCGATTTCCCCAGCCGACATACCTAAGGAAGTGTGTCATTATTCGGAGGCTTACGGGCTAGTCGAGTCGTGTGGGTAAAGTAGTACACCTCTGCAGAGATAAATATATTCGAATAGCCATGTCCGCGGTTATGGACGATCGCTTGAGTATGTGGTTGCTATTGTTAGACTTCGAATTTAAATTTTGTGGGTACAACTCAGTATTTGTCATGGACAGGTGTTTATGCATGTAGGTGTATCAAAGTTGGCTGCCACTTTGATTATTGTTTGATTTATTTGTTTACCTTTGTATTACTTTATCACATGATTTACTTCTACTTCAAATCTGTTTTTAAAATGGCAATTGATAAACTAGTATATGTAGGTTGGAAAAATTATTGTGTTTTTCGCAAAACTAAAGCCACTAATGCTATCCTTTGAATGTCCTCTATGCATAACTAATTTTATCTTTGTGTAAGACTTGCGAGTACAACTTTGTACTCAACCAGTTTGTCTACTAGTTCCAGGTGAGGAAGATTGTGAGCCCGCTGAGCTTGTGAGTGTCGATTTAGGCGACATTGACGAGTAGTGCTATCATTTAACTCCCAGTCGGTTGCCGATGTGTTATAGGGCATACTATGCTAGACTTTTGGTTTATTTACTTGCTTCCGCTGCCACCTTAATTTCTTATTTGAAATTGGCCGGTCGGCTACTTGTAATAGTTGTAGACTTGAACTACTATGATGTATGTCTTTTGAACTATCAATGTGTGAATGATGTATGGATGTAATCAATGTTGTATGTGAGTTTGGACATGTTGGTCACTGATCTTGGGAGCCAACATGACCTCGTGCTCGCTTTTCATGGATTCCATTTTAACTCACTAAGTGTGGTCTTTGATTGTTTAGAGAACCGATAATCATGCAGTACTTGCAAAGAAGCGGTACGCATGATCACCACGGCTCTAGTCTCAGTAAAGACTTCTCACTTAGATGGAGTTAACTTAGAATCCATTTACCTGGAAGCCCAGAGTTATCTCCTTAAGGTTGGGCAGGTCTCAGTCTTACGAAAATAACCCGAGGGCTCCCACAGCGTTGGTATCAGAGCCATACTGACTGTAGGTTAGAGATAGCACGGGCGTTAAGTTTAGCAAGTCCATTGGTCTAAAATTATTTTTCAATTATTAAACTAATTTGAGAAGCTAAGTTAGGAATCTCCTTTATTCCTCATCCATCTTAGTATCATTTCTCACCTTATTCTTGTTTCATTTACAAAACTAACTCATCTTGCCCTTCTTGTCCTCAGATGAATCCTCCGTACCTTGTTAAGGAGACCCACGCGGAAGATGTGGACGGATACCCAGCACTACTTAGAGACATGATGTGGAGAGCAAACTTCACTTACCGGCCAACTTATTCCATCTACCATCGAGACAAAGGGCCAGGAATGGAAGACTATCAGGCCGTGATCCACATCATCGCTAGACGAGTTACGAGAAGCATTCCGTACCGTTTCAGGCTCATGGCACTTCCGAGGCCATGGCATTGCAAGAAGAGGCTCGTATGGCTATGAGCCATCTTCATTATGATTTAATGGAGTTGTCTCAGCCACCATATGACCATTTTCCTATGCAAGCTCATGGCGCGGATGTGGACACTTTTGCCAAAATTCAGTACGGGGAAGATCCCCAAGTGAGGCAACTAGCGAGATTGGTTCATATCATGAACCAAGTTCATCATTGCACCATACGTGAGCTATGGGAGACCCGACGTCGTCTCATAGTAGCTCAAGGGGGCCTACTGCACCTGTACAACATGGGACTCGTTGACCGTCATATCGTATATGGCGCGAACGAGGTTTCCCCGTATGCATCTGCATCATAGGAGTATCGACTTCTCGAGGTGGAAAATCATGTTATTGATGAATGGTCACTCTTGCGCCTCACTAATCCAGAGGACCCTGATGATACGAGATCCCTAGGATATCATCTTCTGGATGAGTTTCTGGTGAACTTCTACCAGGAAGATAGATAGATGTTAGTGTAGTGAGCTCGCTGTCCGGACATGTGTGCAGCGAGCATGTATCTTTAGATTCATGTAATAGGCTAGTCGTTGTTGAACTCTTGATGTTTCTTTGCAAGAACATTTGTTTCGGGCAATTACTATTCGCTTATGAGCCTATGTGGATGTAGTTGTAATCGGAAAACTATAAATTGCTTTAATAGATCTTATGTTGGTCTCTGTGCCTTTGTGCCTTCATTTGGTGTTAAGTTGTGTGCATTCTATTGCCATATTGCATGATAGATTAAGATATTCTCCTTGCTGTCCAGATTTTCTTTTCACGCTCATCCGAGCGTATCTCTCATCTGTTCTCTAGCCATCCGTGTGACAATAGGATAGCAGGACCTAGTACTCCTTCTAGCACTCAACCAGGGGAGAAATCATCACCCCTTGGGATTCAACACACCATCACATGTCTTGGGTGTAGCAAGGAGAACCACTCTGAATCCTGCTGCCCCGAGAAGCGGTGAACCTGATGTGTTCGTTTTAGCTGTGGTAAGGTGGGGCACTTCGCCCACCGATGCGAACTAAGGAAGTTGAAAAGGGCCATGAGGAGGCCACGGTCTGTCGATGCTGTGGCGAGGAAGGACACTACATTGACCAATGCGCTACAAGTTGTCCCAACTGTGACGGAGACCACTCACCACGAAGCTGTCCGACTACTAAAGTCACTTGTTTCCTTTGCGAGGGGCACGATCACTATCCCAAGGAGTGTCATCTACACCAGATGATCATCCAGTCGGTCGAACTACAACAAAGGATTTTCCACGCATCTGTCATCAAAATGACCTCTGGCCAAGGAGTTATGCAAGGGCAACCCGGAAAGAAGTATTGAAACCGACCCCATAAATACAAGAAAATTACTTGTTTCGTTTGCAGCACTCCGGGGCATTTTGCGATGTCTTGCCCAGAGAAGTGCCAAGCTTTTACCATCCGTGATCAAGATCTTCAAGGATCCATTGATCAGGGATCTGATGTCCCTTCTCAGCATACCGGTTCACCCCAACCGCCCCGTTCTCAAGCACCGGTGCCACCCAAGCCTCCACCAGTGACTCCAAGACCTTCTCCACTTGAGGCACAACAACTTAATGGGGGCAAAAGCTCTCAAAACTGCAGTGCGTTCTGGCCCAACATCATTTGTTTTCATTGTGGCCGCCTCGGTCACTATGCGCATCAATGCCTTGCGAGGCAACAAGGGATGCCCTGGACTTATCCAGCTCCTACACCACTACCAGCTCCAGCAAGACCCACACCACCTCTAAGGGCAGCATCTACTCCTCCCCAAGTTCCTACATGTGGCCGAGTGAACCACGTTATTGCTAAGGAGGCGAGCGACGCACCCGACGTCGTTTTGGGTACTCTCTTTGTCAATACTTTTCCAGCTACTGTCTTATTTGATTCGGGAGCATCTCATTCATTTATCAAGAAGTCCTTTGCTGCACATCATCAATTTGAAATGCATATGCTCCAGCCCCCTTATCAGATCCAGTCATCGGGATCGGTTTTCTAAACCGATCAAGTCTGCCAAGACGTAAAAGTGAAACTTCAAGGGGTTAACTTTTTGTTAAACTTAATAGTAATAACTTCAGTGGGTATTGATGTGATATTAGGGATGGATTGGCTATCCAAAAACTAGAGGCAAATCAATTGTGCTCAACGGTCTATTTCCATCACAAGCGATGACGGCGATCAAGTCATTTTCACACCTTTAGTGGGCAATTCTCACCTCTATGCCTTGGAAGCTATTATCTCTCTTGAATTAGAGGAGGTACCAGTGGTTTGAGAGCATCTAGGTATATTTTTCGAAGAACTCCCAGGCATGCACCCCTGATCGTGAAGTTGAGTTCGTTATCGAGCTTGCACCCGATACTGCGCCAATTTCAAAACGGCCGTACCGAATGCCTCCAAATGGGTTGGTAAAATAGAAGAAGTAACTCAATGAACTCCAAGATAAAGGTTTTATTCGGCCGAGCTCCTCACCTTGAGGATGCTCAACTATCTTTGCCCAGAAGAAGGACAAGAGTTTGTAGATGTGTGTTGCCTACCGTCCGTTGAACGAAGTCACAGTTAAGAACAAGTCTCCGCTTCCATGGATTGATGATCTGTTTGACTCACTAAGTGGAGCTCAAGCTTTCTCCAAGATTGGACTATCATCAAATCAAGGTCAGAGCGGAAGACATCCTGAAGACAGCATTATCTACTCGTTATGGTTTGTACAAGTATACTGTTATGTCCTTCGTCCCGACCAAAACTCCGGTACTCATCCTGCCGGATATTCACAAGAGCTTTGACATATACTGCGATGCATCTCGCCGTGGGCTCGGTTGTGTGCTCAGGCAAGAAGGCCAAGTTGTGGCATATGCATCAAGGCAATTAAGGCCTCATGAAGTCAATTATCCCATCCATGACTTGGAGTCTGCAGCTATCATTCATGCCCTGAAGATTTGGCAACATTACCTCATTCGTAATCATTGCGAGATCTACACCGACCACAAGAGTCTCAAATATATTTTTCACCCAAGCCGATCTGAACTTGAGGCAAAGAAGATGGCTCAAGTTGATCAAGGATTATGATTTGGGACTCCATTATCATCCAGGGAAAGCTAATGTGGTAGCCGACGCATTGGATAGAACATCACAATGCAACTGTTTGTCGGTAACTCCCCGTTCGGCAGGCTTCTATGCTGCGATGCAACGTCTGCACCTGAAGATAATTGAAGAAGGTTATCTTGCTGCGCTTAGTGTGAATTTCACGCTTGAGGACCAGATTAAAGAAGCCCAGATGACTGACTTGGAAGTAGCACAAATCCAGGAAGAAATGAAGCAAGGCAAGACCAAGTGCTTTACCGAAGATGCGCAAGGCACCCTATGGTTCGAGAATCATTTAGTGGTGCCTGGTGACCGTAATTTGAGAGAGTTAATCATCAAAGAAGCTCACAACTCTAAGTTCTTCATCCATCCTGGAAGTACCAAGATGTATCAAGACCTGAAGAAGAAGCTGTGGTGGAGCCAAATGAAGCGGCAAATCGCGCAATATGTTGCCGAATGCGATGTATGCCAGAGAGTCAAGGCTGAGCATTTGAAACCAGTGGGTACTCTCTAACCTTTGCTTATTCCCAAGTGGAAGTGGGAGGAAGTCAGTATGGATTTCATTACAGGACTTCCAATGACTCAAACTGGGTCCGATTCTATATGGGTGATTGTTGATCGTTTGACAAAAGTTGCCCATTTCATTCCTATCAAGACCACCTACCGCGGGGACAAGTTAGCAGAGCTTTACCTTTCCAAGGTCATCTGTCTCCATGGTGTGCCAAAGGTGATAGTTTCAGATCGAGGTCCTCAGTTCACATCCCATTTTTGGAAGTGCTTACATAAAGCGATGGGGACCAATCTCTCTTTTAGCTCCGCTTACCACCCGTAAACAGATGGACTGATTGAGAGGGTGAACCAAGTTTTGGAAGACCTTCTCTGAGCATGTGTGCTATCCTATCGCAAGAATTGGGAGAAGTGCTTACCGTTTGCGGAGTTTTCCTATGACACTAGCTTCCAATCGAGCATACAAATGTCACCCTTTGAGGCACTGTATGGAAGAACTTGTAGGACACCCTTAAACTTGTCTAAAGCGTAGAAGAGACCAGTCTATGGTCCAACCTTGGTAGAGAATGCCGAAGAGCAAGTTCGTGTCATCCGTGAGCGACTTCGGACGGCTCAATCTCATCAGAAGTCATATGCCGACCGTCGTCGTCGTGAGTTGAGTTTTGAAGAGGATGATCATGTTTACCTTAAAGTCTCTCTGAGGAAAGGAATGCATCGTTTCCAAGTCAAAGGCAAATTGGCACCTCGCGACATCGGACCATTTCGAATTATAGCGAAATTGGGACCGGTGGCCTAGCAATTGGAATTGCCACCATCACTTTCAGATGTGCATGATGTGTTCCATGTTTCAAAACTGAAGAAGTGTCTTTGCCTCCCAACTGAAGCAACTGAGTTGGAAGAACTTGATTTGCAACCCGATCTTTCTTATCAGGAGCACCCGATTCGTATTCTTGAAGAAACGGAGCGCAAGACAAGAAATCGTAACATCAAATTCATCAAAGTTCAGTGGAGCAACCACATTGAAGATGAAGCAACTTGGGAACGTGAAGAACATATGCGAGAGAAATATCCAGATCTTTTCCTTCTGTTTGAAGTGCCTTCGAATCAAGAAAGGAAAGGTTAAACAAAGCAATGGTAAGGAAAATGGAGTAACCATTCATCGTAACATTGTAGGATCTCTTAGCACTATCTTTGAAGGAAATAAAAATAACAGATGTGTATTTCCTATCAGTATCTTCCAATCCAATTCCCGACCTACCCAGATCTCAGGGATGAGATCTTTTGTAAGGGGGGGGGGAGGTTTGTCACATCCCCAAATTAATAAAAGATAATTAGTATGCATCTCATCAGCATGCATCTTGATTTATAAACTTTTGTATAATCTATTGCACTAGGAAAATCTCAAACAATAATTAAACCTACACTTCAAAAATTTAACATCAAAAGGAATCAGAAACAAATGCTATTAAAGTTCACTGGGAAATAATTTATTCAAACACTATTATATTTATCAAGAATAAATATATTTTTTTCCAAATTTTTCGAACAAAACTCAACCCCTAGAAAATTCAAACTCAATACAATGTCCTATCCTAAGTTTGAATTTAAACTACACAAATTACATCATGAACAGTAGGGTTTAATAATTTTTATGAACACTAGATCATCCCAGGATCACCTCTGATTTAATTTAGAATTTTAGGAATTTTATTGCTATTTTTAGTGGCCTGGTCAAAGTAGCAGTTCAGATTTCAAAATCAGTTGACTGAGCTTAAGTAGGGCCAATCAGGACCGTCCGATCGGGAGCGTGTGGCTCTGATAAGGGGTCCGATCAGCACCAGATCGGTCCGAATGGCACCCGCTGCTATTATCCGTTCGATCGAGATCAAGCGGCCCAAGCAAAAGACCGAGCCCGACTCACTTGGGTTTGACCTAACCCTTTCACCCGAACCACACCTCCTTTGTGCCGCTGACGCGCCGGGCCCACGCGTCAGTCCCGTCTCCTACCTCGGGCAGAGGCATCGCTCCACGCGGCCGTCGCGCTCTGCCACTCCTCCATCCGCAACTACCAATGACGTGAGCCACCGCCTCTCCTGACCACTCCTGGCGCTCCTCCTTGTGACGCCGCCTCTATTTTCGTCCTCGCCGAGGATAATACTCCCCCTTCACCTCCAATTCTCCTCATCCTTCCTCTCGGGGCTAAGGAAGGAGGAACTCCCTTGAGCTCGTTCCTTCGGTAAAGTCCGCGCAACCAAGTCCTTGAGCTCCTACTTTCCGTGCCATTTCCATTTTTAGTAATGCTGACCCTTGTTTTGTGTGTAGATCTCGGGACAAGGACGTGTCATTTTGGGCTCTAGAGCGTGCCCGGGACTAACCATTCTTGCCATTTTCGTCTCCGGGGATATCCTCTCCATTTCTTGCATATCACAATGTGTCTTAGGGTCTAACTAAGTTTTCCCCTCAACTTAATGCTTGCTTGCTTCATAGGAGCGTTTGAATTTCAGGTTAGCCCCATCTTCAGCCGACAACACTATTCATCATCTCATTGTCATTATGGTGAGTCATTTCCCAATTTTGTGTAATGTCACCATCTTCAAGTCACCCTCAAGCCTTCTCAACCCTTTGCTACCATTTATTTTTCCCCGGGCGACCCCTCCTCGTCAGCCGCATCGCCGTCACTGCCATTGCTGTGGGCAACCCTCACTGAGCTTCGTTCAACCTTTTTTCTCCATCTGGTGAGCTTCAGCGACCACCCTTATAGCTTAAGCACGCATTGGTTAGTTCGAAGTTGCATCGGTCGTCGCATGCACGTTAGCCGTAGGGGCGCCACTACTCGTCGTTGGCAAGCCGCCATTGGAGGCCACCTCAACCGCCGCTAGCCCCACCTAGAGGTGCACCTGTCAGTGTTAACCAAAAATTAAATAGAAAATGGAAAGTAACACTATGCACTGGACCCCACCTGTCATAGGCTTGGTATAGGATAGCGCTCGGTGTAACATGAGTTAAATGCCTCAGAAAATTTGAAAATGAATTATTTACACACTGAAAATGTAAATAACTTCAAAATTACGTAACTAATTCATCTCAACTCCAAAATGGATGAAAGCAGTGCTATTAATTTTAATTTTTAATGAAATTTATATTAAAATTAGTTTCAAACATGTCTCTGTAGCAGAGAATATAGTATTGGAAAATGATCCATAAACCTATTATTGTTACAATAGAAAAAAGCTGAAAACTTCGAAAATGCATAAATAATTCTTAAAAACTCCAAATGAGTTGAACCCAGATATTTTGGACTCATAATAATATTCTCTATTTTCCTATATAATCCTTGTGTCCCCCACTGCTCTACAAATGTTGGCCAAATAATTAAATTACATGAACTTTGACATATTGAAATCTGAATTTCGAATCGCTGTAACTTTCGCATAATAACTCCAAATGAATTAATTATTTCACCTAAATTCATCTAAAATCATACACTGGCCACTGTAGAAAAATCATGCATTTTTGAGCATTTTTATTTTTGAGGTATTTCTCGGTGTTTATCGATATCGTTATTTCTCTAGATTCCGAAGCGATTGTTTTTGACTCGTACGCCACTGGGAGTGAACAACTGATCTACCAACAAGGCAAGCATCAGTTGAACTTTCTTTTGCATCATATTTGATCCCAGTTTTGTTAAGTTAGTGCAATGATAATTGCTTGCATGCTATTTTGATTATGTCACTATTTTGTGATGTGTAGATTAGTTATATCCTATTCATTAAGGTTAATCTTGAATTATTACAGCACCTCATGCTTAAGTTAGGATTGTGTGAGATATATTATTCGAGTTTGCTTAGCCATGCAAGTCTAGATACGGTAGATTGATTGTTGGGAATAACCCGACAATTATGGGAAACACATATTGTTTTATCTTCTTTTATTCCAGATCTCGTATCTGTTTTATGAGTTAAATTTTATCTTTTTAAATGAGTTTTGGGGTTTGGTCAAGTGGTGGTTAGTGAGGGTGCCTTCGTGCACGAGATTGGGTATGTGGTTGTTTTGTTCGGACCATTAAGGACTGAACTTTGGTACCGATGATTCAAGTAAAATTCGTGCTATTACACGCGGTATATGGGTGTCATTCGGTCAAGTAAGGGGATTAGGCTAAGTGTTCTTCACTGAGCTAGGGTTAATGTCGTCTAGATCAAGTTTAGCCTTAGTCTATTGTCATCATTTGGTATCAGAGCTACTCTAGTCTCGTTTTGAACCCATATTAGTCCCAACTGAACTTGTTCATGCCCAGATTAGAAGTTTTCTCTCGGTTTAGCACTTTAGAAGGAGGGGACTTAATAAATTTTTTAAAATCCTAACAAAATCCCGAGCCTTCAAACCCAAATCGAAACCCTAAAGTGTGGTGAATACTTACGTTTTTGGAGATCACCGGAGTCTCTCCAGTCACAGGCGCCACCATAGCTCCACTCAACGGCTGCGCGCATGACCACAGTCGCACGCACACACTAGTGATTAGGGCTGCGGCGGCATCGCCTCAAGCCGCCACTCCGCGCTCTCCCCTGCGCCATCGCCGACGGTGCTACTACTGCTCCCCGCGCGCACGCCACCCCCAACGTCACATCCCCAATGGCCGCCCGATTTTTCTAGGAGGAGAAAGCGGAGAAATGAAGTTAGGGTTAGGTTTGGGGGTTTTTTAATATTTCTCGGGATCCATCCTCGGCCGTCCGATCAGATCCAACGACCATCGTGGCATTTCGAGCCGGTGCAATGGAAATGGGCAGGCTGAGAGTTAAGTCTGTTTATTTTGTGCACTGTTTTAATTAATGTTTAGTTGCCCAATAACAATGTATTATACATAATGTTTTGTCTCTAATTACAATTGAACCAATGAGATATTTTGATTAGAGATTTTTTATGTTTTATTTTGGCATTATGTATGCACATGATTACATTCTGACTAATGTTGTTTGTAGTCGTGTGTCACCATATTAAATTGTTAAGTTCTTTTTCATTTTCTATCCAACGGTGATATGGATTAGAACTGTAGTTTTACATGTTGTTAATCAGACCAACGTAGGGTTAATTGCATGCAATACATCTTTATGTTATTTCTAATTTTGTAGCAATAAATGCTTCGAATGTTGCTGCCACAATTGACAATATTGATAAGCTTACGGGATGCAACTTCCCCACTTGGAAAGAAAGAATTCATGTTGTCCTTGGAGTTTTGGACCTTGATTATGCGTTAAGGGTGACTTCTCCCATTCCCCCCACCGACGGTGAGGATAATTATGATGAGAAAAAGAAAACTTACGATGCTAATGCTGAAAAATAGGAGCGGTCCAACCGCCTGTCACTAATGATCATGAAGACCTCTATCTCAGTTGGGATCAGGGGAGCAATCCCTGATTTCAAAAATGCTAAGGAGTACTTGGCTTTAGTTGAGGAGAAATTCAAAGGCTCCACTGAAGTTTATGCCAGTACTTTAATCCAGAGGCTCTTATCCGCTAAGTATGGCGGGTCTAGCAGCATAAGAGAGGATATCATGATGATGACCGATATGGCTGGAAAGCTCAAGGGCATGGACATGGAGATATCCGATGGTTTCCTAGTCCAATTTATTATGACTTCTCTTCCTTCTGAGTACACTGCATTTAAGATAAATTACAATACTCAGAAATATAAATGGAGCATGAGCGATTTAATCGCCATGTGTGTCCAGGAGGAAGAAAGACTAAGGGCCGAAAAGAAAGATTTTGTGCATCAAGTTGGCGGCCCTAACAAAAAGAAGTTCTCAGGGGACTTCAAATCCAAGAAAAAGCTACAATTCTCCCCTAATTCAGATAAGTCAGGGCCTAAGATGCACAATGCACCTAAGCTCCATGTTGCTCCCGCTGGAGCACTTAATGGGGATGAATGTCACTTCTACAAGAAGCCAGGGCATTTTCAGAAGGATTGTGTCGGTTTTCTGAAGTGGCTCGCCAAAAAAGGTAATGATACAATAACGTTCATTGATGAAACTCTTTATGTTCATTGCTCCCTTAATTCTTGGTGGATTGACTCAGGTGCAACTGTGCACGTTACCAACTCTTTATAGGGATTCCTTACCGCGAGAACACTAAGAAAGGGAGAGCAAAGTCTTAGAGTCGTGGATGGAAAAGAAGCCAAAGTGGAATCAGTTGGATCTATTTCATTAGTTTTAGATAGCGGCTTCATACTTCGTCTTAATAATGTAGTGTATGTTCCTTCCATCAGGAGGAATTTGATTTCGGTTTCTTTATTGGATGATGATGGTTTTAAATGTAATTTTGGTAATAATAAATGCATTATTATATTTAATTCAAATGATGTTGGTCTTGCTTTTAGACAAGCCAAGTTTTATATGCTTTTCCTTAATGAATCTCATGTATCTTTGAATGTGTGTGATGCTAAGCGTAAAAAGAATGATGAGACTTCTTCGAAATTGTGGCACTGTCGTTTAGGCCACATTTCGAGGGGGGATGGAGCATCTCATTAAGGAAGAAATTCTCCACCCATTAGATTTCTCTGACTCAGACCACTACATTGATTGCATTAAAGGAAAAATATGTAAAGCAAATAAAGAAGGGAGCCACTCGCAGCACAGGACTGTTAGAATTAATTCATACTGATATTTGTGGTCCTTTTCCTATGACATCAGTGGATGGTTTTGATTCTTTCATCACATTCACTGATGATTTCTCCCGTTATGGTTATATCTTTCCCATTAAAGACCGATCTGAGTCACTTGACAAATTCAAGATATTTAAGGCTGAAGTTGAAAATCAGCACATCCTAAGAATTAAAGTGGTAAGATCGGACCGTGGGGGAGAATATTATGGGAGACATGCCTCTTATGGGCAAATGCCTGGTCCTTTCGCTAAGTTCCTTCAGGAAAATGGCATTGTTGCCCAGTATTCTACACTAGGTGAACCTCAGCAGAATGGGGTAGCTGAGAGACGCAACCGTACACTTATGGATATGGTACGGAGCATGCTTAGCTATTCTAGTTTACAAACTGGTTTGTGGATGGAAGCACTAAAGACAGCTGCATATATTCTTAATCGGGTTCCCAGTAAATCAGTGCCTAAGACACCTTATGAATTACGGACTGGGAGGAAACCAAGTTTGAAATATTTATGAGTGTGGGATTGTCGTGCTGAAGCTAAGATATTTAATCCACATATTGGG
This sequence comes from Phyllostachys edulis, assembly GCA_036346405.1. NCBI lineage: Eukaryota > Viridiplantae > Streptophyta > Magnoliopsida > Poales > Poaceae > Phyllostachys > Phyllostachys edulis. Next base: position 25,370,474 of record CM070548.1, on the reverse strand, counting down.
AAATTAGATCCTAAGACAGTAAGTTGCCATTTTATTGGGTACCCTGAAAGATCCAAAGGATATCGATTTTACTGTCCTGATAGGATAACTAAGTTTGTAGAAACAAGACACGCTGTGTTCTTAGAGAATGACGAGGACCTAGAGCCCAGGAAAATAGATCTTGAAGAGAAGCGGGTTTATGTTCCTTCACCGCTTATCCCAGAGACCTTTATTCCTGTGCTTTAGGTGGTTGCACCTCCAATACAGAATATTGTTGTTACACCCATTGTTGAGGTCTCTAAAATTCCTAATGTCGCACCTAATGATGAGCCTCAGCAGTCTCCTACAATAGCTGATGAACCTATTAGAAGATCACAGCGGGAGAGAAGATCTGCCATCCCAAATGATTATGTTGTTTATATGAATGAGGATATTAATGATATAGGGAAGGTAGATGATCCCACCTCTTACAACGAGGCCATGGTGAGTGAACATTCTCCTAAGTGGCTTGATGCCATGAAGGATGAACTAAAGTCTATGAGCACTAATGATGTATGGAACTTAGTAGAAATTCCCGATGGAGTCAAAACAGTAGGCTGTAAATGGGTCTACGGGAAATGTTGAAAGGTTCAAAGCAAGGCTTGTAGCAAAAGGCTTCTCACAAAGAGAGGGGATTGACTATAATGACACTTTTTCTCCTATCTCAACTAAAGATTCATTCATAATTGTTATGGCACTTGTAGCTCATTATGATTTAGAGCTACATTAGATGGATGTTAAGACAACATTCCTTAATGGCGACTTGCAAGAAAATGTTTTCATGGCTCAACCGGAAGGTTTTGTCGTGGAAGGCAAGGAGCATATGAGATGTCGACTTAAGAAATCAATTTATGGCTTAAAGCAAGCATCGAGGCAATGGTACCTCAAATTCGATAAGGTCATAAGGAATTTTGGATTTAAGGAAAATGAAGTTGATAATTGCATATATGTTAAGTTCAAGGGGAATAAATTCACCATCTTAGTTCTTTATGTGGATGACATTTATTGGCTAGCAGTGATAAGGATATGATGTTTGAGACCAAGAGATTTCTTTCATCTAATTTTGATATGAAGGATCTTGGTGATGCCTCTTACGTTCTTGGCATTGGGATTCACCGAGATAGGTCCAAAAGAGTATTAGGTTTATCTCAGAAGGCATACATTGACAGAGTACTGAAGAGATATAATATGCATAAGTGCTCTGGCTCGCCTGCTCCTATTGTTAAGGGCGATAAGTTTGGGACATTTCAATGTCCAAGGAAACAATATGAAACTGATCAGATGAAGTCGGTTCCTTATGCTTCAGCTGTCGAAAGCATTATATATGCTCAAGTATTCACACGTCCTGATTTAGCTTTTGTAACCAGGATGCTAGGCAGATATCAGTCAAATCTAGGACCGGACCACTGGAAGGCTGTTAAGAAAGCCTTGCGCTATATGCAAGCTACTAAACATTTGATGCTCACATATAAGAATTCTGACAACCTTGAAGTTGTTGGTTATTCAGATTCAGAATTTGTGGGATGTGTTGATATTAAGAAATCCATGTCAGGTTATATCTTCACATTCGCTTGGGGAGCTATCTCGTGGAAAAGCTCAAAACAAACCCTTACGGCATCTTCAACGATGCAAGCTGAGTTTGTGGCATGTTATGAGGCTATCGGGCAGGCTGTATGGCTTAAGAACTTTATCCCAGGACTTAGAGTGGTAGACAGCATCTCTAAACCACTCACCTTATACTGCGATAACGAACCCGCAGTCTTTTATGCGAGTAACAATAAGTCAAGTGGTGCTGCCAAACACATTGACATTAAGTACCATATTGTGAAAGACAAAATCCTAGATCAAACCATTAGTATCAAGCATATTAGTACTAAGTCAATGCTTACGGATCCGCTTACTAAAGGCTTACCACCCAATATCTTTCGTGATCATGTTGCTGGCATGGGGTCTATTGGAAAGCCTCTGATTCTGGATAAAAGGACCTTAAAGCAAACCAACTCCCATCAAGTATAATGAATATCCATTTCAAGATAGGATAGTACACTATAGGTACTGGGGTTGTATGGCACTTCATTGGCCATGCGACGCATTACCTTAGTATGCTGTTTTATTGAGAATAGGCTTATGATGTTAGCTTTATGATCAAAGGGGAGAATGTTGGGTTGATCTCGGCTAACAAACCCCGAGATCCAGGGGGCCATGCCCCACTCGCGCCCTGATCGGGGGCGCAACCAACACATTTTGGTTTCGGTCCCGTTCACCTAGCGTTATATGAACAGGGGACACGGCAGGCTTTTTCCTATGTAGTTCTAGGCTACAAAAATCCCAACAGACCCGATCTATCCCGAGCGTTGTGGTGGGCGAAGACCGAAGGCCGCCGCCATCACCGCGACACTGTCGTCCTCGCCCACGCCACCTCTGCGGCTGCCGACCGGGACTACACTGCGCTTCATCAACCGTACAGTACCATGTCCCGGCTGTACATCGACGGATCTACAAGCCATAATTGCATCTTCAAGTTCGGGTATGCAAATCACGCTTCCGCTCAAAGGATTAGGTTAAGTGTTCTTCACTGAGCTAGGGTTAATGTCGTCTAGATCAAGTTTAGCCTTAGTCTATTGTCAACACCACTTAGATGGCAACAATTAGCTAGTGGCCAGCGCACGAAACTTGACCAGAAACGGCACCTGAGACACGCACCTGTCGTCAAAAAACCACCGAATTTATCTTCCGCGCGCCAAGCGGCCGCCGCGCGCTCCAGAAGCGAACACCGACACCGCGCTCTAATTCACGAGTGTTGAAGTATAAGTGAATTGCCCGTCTTTCCTCATCAGCTTAAGCTTTTGGGTGAATTGGTTGGTGCATGCAACTCAATATGGTATCAGAGCCAAGAGGTCTTGAGTTCAAGACCCGGCTGGCGCAATTAAGAAAAATAATTGCAGCCCATTTCTATTCCACGCCTTAGGCCTGAGGGAGCCTACACGTGAGGGGGAGTGTTGAAGTATAAGTGAATTGCCCGTCTTTCCTCATCAGCTTAAGCTTTTGGGTGAATTGGTTGGTGCATGCAACTCAATAACGAGCTCAAGCGCTGCCTATTTCTTGCCTCGCGCCACGCCACACATGGCGGTAGCAGTTGACGTAGTACTTGCAAGTAACACGCAGAAGTGCACAGCTACTACCTCAACGAGTGAGTGATCATGTTTAACTTGTTCGCGCGGCTCTCGGTGATATTCCACGACGAAGAAGACGGCGGGTACCGCTCCTGCTACGGCATCGCGGTGTCCTGCGCGACGATGCTGCTGTTCTGCGTGCTAGCCGCCACCGTCAGCGTCTGGAAGGCCTTCGCGTTCGCCAGCTTGGCGTTGGTGGCCTTCGGCGTCGCCGCCTGCCTCGCGCCCGAGAGCTGGTGCATCGGGCGAATTGGCGGCGCGGGCGCCGAGCGGGAGGCCGCGGCTGCGGCGGGCGATCCGCTGACGGCGTGCCGGTTCGGGCTCGCAGCGGCCGCGATCAATGCGCTGCCGACGTTCGTGTACGCGCCCCGCGGCGCTGAGGAGGGCGGCGATCTGTGCTCGGTGTGCCTGGAGGACATGAAGGCCGGCGAGATGGTGCGGCAGCTGCCGGCGTGCAAGCACACATTCCACGTGGAGTGCATCGACATGTGGCTGCACTCGCACCGGACGTGCCCGATGTGCCGGTGCGACCTCTCGCCGTCACGGAAATTTAAGTCCAAAGCTGCGGCGGTAGAGGCGGAACCGCCGGCTGACGATGCCTTGCCACCGGTGTAGGCCAGTTGACTGTATTTTCTGCTAGAAATGGCATTTTTCTGCACATTGCAGGTCATTTTTGTGCTAGAAATATGTGTATTCCTTCGGTAATAATTGTATTCAAGAATTTATTACGTGGAAACGCCAAAACACGGACGTCCACTAATGTTGTATCCCACGACACCTCCACCGTTGGATTTCATTATGTCCTGTTCCGAAGGTGCTAGATATCCAACTTAAAAGTTTCCCTCCCTTCCCCGTCACCACTTCGTCTTACTCATATTCAGCCAGCGAGACATCAGAGTGATGAGCTGCCATAAAGAATTAGTAGAGCAAAGTATAATGGGGAATTGATAATATACCATCCACTTAGATGGCTTTCGACTATATACCCTCATTCCTGATGTAATTGATAATATACCCTCCACTTAGACATATTCTTGATAAAATACCCTGTTTGCAATTTTTATTAATATCCACTAGTTTTTCCAGTTTTAGCCACACGAATTTACCATGTTGCCCTCTCTCCACCCTTCTCTCCCCCTCTGCTGCTCGCTCCTACGATGTGCTCCATCCCTCTCCTCCCAGCCCCACCCGGCCGCCACCCCACCTCGTTCACCGGTGTCCATGCCATCACGGCGTAGAGCACCTGGTCCAGCCACCGGAGCGTGAGCCCGTAGTCGTCGCCCTGCGCCTGCACGCTGTACTTGTTCGTCGTGAACATCCTCGTGATCATGCGCCCCTGCATCGCCTTGTGCTCGCCGATGTCGGCGTTCCTGAACCCGCTGTCCTCCATGCGCTGCCGCTACCCTGTGAAGCTCTTGTATTGCTCAAACTGGTCGGCGCCTCGAATGCCACCGCGTAGTATCACAGCGTGTGCAAACCGCACATCCCAATGTATGTACCATACTAGTCCCATGATCAGTGGGTAGTACACACAATCACAACATTAATATTCACATCCATACATTCATACATACAAAATAAAGTAAATGGAGGTACATAATTTAAGCGGTTAAAGTTATTACATCACAGGTCGACCGGCCAAATAAAAGCAAGTATCGACAGAGTAACGAAAGTAGCAGCGGGATTAGAAGTGATAAAAGTAAATAATTTCCAGCGGCAAGCCCATCCAAACCCTCAGGCAACCGACAAGAGACAAAGCCTAGATAGACCCATCACAGAACCCTCCGGTTTCGGGTGCGAAGAAAACGTCGTTTAGCGTAAGCTCCTCCTCATACTCTAAACAATAATTTAAGCAAGATTGAGTATAATGCGTACTTAGCAAGACTTGTAGTTTATTGCAAAAGTTATATAAATACAAGACTAACAAGAGATGAGGCTCTATGCTACAAGTTATTTTGCATCAAGCATGTTTTATTTGCAATATCAATACATAGCATTTTTGCAACGGAAGTTGAAAGAGCAGTTAAATAGATACCGGACAGTAAGTAAGTAACTGAATAAATAAAATCAATAACTCGCAACCCTCCTTGATTGCGAGAAAAATTTCCTTTTCAACCACAAACATGGCACTTAAGTCAATTATAAACCAACAAAATATTTCCCATGTTTTTCCAATGAAACAAATTTTGAGAAAATCAAGTCTATACCCGATGTGACCGTACTAGGCATGCTCATAACCGCGAGCACGGCTATTTAAATATATTTACACTCTGTAGAGGGGTACAACTTTACCCACAACAAAAAAAAATCTCTAGTTTGTTTGACATACGTCGATACCGCTGCTCACTACCTTTGGTAAGCAGTCTAGAGCATGTGTCGAAACCTTTACATCATCTAGTCCTACCCTTGCACTAGCCCAACGAATGTTCACCCTCACTTCGCCCGAGTTCACCCCCGTCAAGTGAGGCATTTGATGTCGTGTCAGAAGGCTTTGTGCCCAATGCCTCGGTGAAGGGAGCACCTTCGGACATACCTACACCAGCCATACCCGTACTACTACGGCCTACCAACGTGCAAGGCTAGTTGTCAACGACTTAATTAGTTAATATCGTCCCATACTAGCATATGTGATTGTACGCTTAGGCTTAGATTGATGGCACCGGCGTTCGGTCCTTAATTGACTCAAGCGAGAATCTCCCCCTATCTACTTCTGAGGTACACCCCCCCCCTCACACTTCTCAGAATATATTATAACTCGCCCACGTCAAAAAACTAGGTTTTGCATTTTTTTTATTTTTATAAAAAATAATAGAGGTACACCCCTCTGGACATTTTTCATAAATCTCCCAAATTCATGTTCATCATATTGTCTTTTTATAACTTTTACGGAAAAACTATCGCTCTATTAAGCATTTGTGCGATATTCGTAGTTTAAAACTCACAATTTACATTATGTATTACCTAACACATATCCTAATGGCTAAAAAAGTAAGGGCATGAATATTTCAAGGAGATTCATGTATTGAATAGGATTTACAACTACCGCTACCCCAAACATAACAATTTCATATCAAACATACATGCATGCATAATAGATTTTGCCAAAAGAAGTATAATAATTAAAATAGTAGGATCAACATGATCAAGGGATTGCTTTGGTTGTTCTGAATAGGAGGATGGATGGTTGTTGAAAATATCGTTCAAACAATCGACGTCTATTCCAAAAAGAGCCTGAAACAAATTAATTAAGGCAAAATAATTTCAACAGTAACGAAATCCAAATATTTTTTCATATTCTTGTAGATCATGATTTCATATGAATTTAGGAAAAAAATAATCATCTCATTTGGAGTTTTCATTGAAAATTTATTAAGGTTTCAATTTGGTTCAATCTGAAAATTCCAGAAAAAAAAAGAAAAGGTGACGTTGAAAGTGTATTTTCCGAGGTTTACACTTTCCAGCAGAGAAAGTGTATTCTCCTCTACGTTCTACTGAGGTTTACGTTTTCCAGTAAAGGAAACATATTGTACTCTGAGCTTTACTGAGGTTTACACTTTCCAACCGAGAAAGCGTATTTCCTCAGAACTAAAGTGGCTTTTTCATTTTTCCAGATTTTCATAAATCTTACATTGGGGGGGGGGGTCTATTTGTTAGTGACTCTTCTCGTTGATTTATTGATTTCGTTTTATAAAAACAGAGGGGTCCCACATGTTATAAACTCATTTACTAAAAACGTTTAAAATTAGATTTTTGATTAACTACTCGGCTGGTCCCACCTGTCATTCACTCCTTACCTTTAACCACTGTCAGTAAGCATTAATCAACACTTAAACTCGTGGGTCCCACTAGCAGAGAAAGAGAGTGAAGAGAACAGTGAACGCGCACATGGCCAAGAGGGAGAAGGGCTCGCCGGTGGCGAGGCACGCGCAGAAAAACTCAGGGGAGCTCAGAAATGGATAGAGGGTACTCATGCGATGCTTGGGAATGTAAAGTTGGCTGGAGAGGTGGTCTAAATCAGTGGCATGATGGCGATGAGGAAAGGTGCTCCTCGAGTCTACAACGGCTTCGGCAAATGAGGCTTTCTCTGGGCAAATTGAGCGGTGCACTCGACTCAGTGAGTCTATATGGTGCTAGTGGGTTGGGCACGGGGACCTAGGGTCACCGGAGGCACAACATTGGCATGCAACCGCGGTGGTGCCACGATGGGCTAAGGGAAAAGCTCACTAGGGACTCGCCCTTGCCAAATTAATGTGTGTGTGAGGTTCGGTTACTCGCCATGATCACAACGGTGCAGAAGATGAGGTCGGAGGGGTTCTGGAATAGCTTGTCAACGTTGAGATATTCATGTTAGGTTACTAGGGTGCTAAGGATGCTATAGATGCAAGAAATTGGACTGAGGCTCATCGGGTTTCGAAGAAGAACGAAAATGGCGGTGGCAGCCGTGAATGAGGAAGATGAAGTGTAGCTTGGATTTGGGGCAAGGGCGACTGCATTGAGTGGGTGTAAAGTATCAGTAGGGTATGGAACAGGTTATTACGCAGTTAGCTTGAGGTTGAACTCACCCGAGAGACTAGAACATGGTGGTGAGCTTGAGTCACTACTAAAGAAATGCTAATACTGGACGCCTGATCACAGACGGTTCATCAAAACCATCTGTATTAAACACAATCTCAAACGGTTTTTGTTTACCCACCGTCTGTGTTATTCTCCGCGCTAAAAACCGTCTGTGAAGAGGTCATATCACAGACGGTTCATGTTTAAAACCGTCTGTGAAGTATCACAGACAGTTCTGACAAAAAACCGTCTAATATCACGAGGCGGTTTTGGTCGTAACCGCTCGTGATACTTCACAGACGGTTTTAAACATGAACCGTCTATGATATGACCTCTTCATAGACAGTTTTTGTTGAAAATCGTCCGTGATAATTAACTCATCACAGACGATGTAGTGTATATATATAGCTCCCCAACAGAGACTTCTTGATCTCCATCTCTGGCGCTACGGTAACCGTGGGAGATCTCCAAGCCCGATGAGTCCATCGCCACTCTGTGCCCGGTTTGAGTATCGCCTCACCTCACTAAGTCTGCTGGTGTGGTCCATTTCAGCTATTGTCGCTGAGGAGCTTGCCGTCGTCACCTCTGTTCACCGATCGACGACCAGCCGCCTTGGACCTTCCCCGACTTCATTGACACCTTCCTCATGATCGAGGTGAGCTACTAGAGCATAAGCATCCTTTAATTTGAGTAGTTTCAGGCGTTTACGCCAAAATCGCTAGTGAAGCCCATGGCGCCACCACGGGACATCACCGTCGGTTCGCCTCAGGCGACCTTAGGGCCCCGAGCCACGACTATTAGCAATGCGATGTCACCCTAAGCCCAATTTGAGCTTCAAATCCTACTGTTTTTAATCATTTAGTTAATAAACTAATGAGTCTATGACATATGGGACCGCCATAGATTTTATAAATAAAATCATGAAATAAAAAATGAGTCACTAACAAGTAGGGCCCACATGTAAGTTAATAAAATCCAAAAAAATGTAAAAATGAAAAAAGCCACCTTTAGTTCAGAGAAACATACACTTTCTTTGTTGGAAAGCGTAATTAAGCCTCAGAAAATACGCTTTCGAAGTTACCCTTTTATTTATTTCTAGGGTTTTCAATACGAACCGTGTGATGGACCGAAGCTGGATGTACGCTGAGAACCATGTGAGTGAAGAGTACATTAATGGCGTGTGTGTTTTTACAAGAGCTACCGAGGAGGATATGTTGAATAAGGTTGCGGAATATATGTACTGTCTATGCATTGACTGCGAGAATCTGAAGATGTTTAAGAACTGAGCGCAGATCAAAGCACACTTGATTTGAAGGGGTTTCAGAAAGGGTTATACACGTTGGACCAGTCACGGTGAAGAGCATATTATACAGGAAGTCAATGATATCAATATGCCGCCGAATGATGTCGATTGTGGTTCCGATTCGGATAGGCTGCACAATGACAATCTAGATCAGATGCTTCGCGATTCAGAAGGGAACTATGATGAGAGGGAGTATGTTCAATTTCGGGGCTTCATGAAGGACTTGGAGAAACCTTTGTTCCCGGGCTGCAAGCCGGAATACACAAGGTTGTCATCCGTGCTTGAACTGCTGAAATTGAAGGCAAGCAACGGTTGGTTCGACAAGAGTTTTACGGGGCTGTTAGGTCTCTTAGCGGACATGCTTCCGGAGAGAAACGAGTTGCCCAAAACCACCTACAAAGCCAAGAAGGTTCTTTGTCCACTGGGAATGGAAGTAGAAAGAATACATGCATGTCCGAACGACTGTATCCTCTACCGTAACGAGTATACAAATATGCATGAATGTCTAGTGTGCAATGCATCCCGATACAAGCGTAAGAATCAATCAGATGACGACAAGGGAATCGTGGTGAAGAAAGGACCTCCTGCTAAAGTGGCGTGGTATCTTCCTGTAATTCCCCGTTTGAAGCAGTTTTTTGCTAACCCAAAGAATGCAAAACTGCTGCATTGGCACTCAGAGGAGCGTAAGAATGACGGAAAACTAAGACACCCTGTTGATTCCGCCTAGTGGAGAAACATCGATAGGAGGTTTGCAGACTTTGGTGCGGAACCGAGGAATATAAGGTTTGGATTGAGTACAGATGGAATGAATCCTTTCGGTAACATGAGCAACCAACATAGCACTTTGCCCGTGACGCTCTGTATCTACAACCTTCCTCCTTGGTTGTGTATGAAGCGAAAGTATATTTTGCTGTAGATAATTATCCAAGGGCCGAAGCAACCTGGGAATGATATTGATGTGTACCTAGCACCATTGATGGAAGATCTAAAAATATTGTGGATTGAAGGGGTACAGGTATGGGATGCGTACAAACGAGAGAACTTCATTTTACGTTTCTTGTTGTTCTGCACCACAAATGATTATCCTGCCCTTGATAATCTATCAAGCCAGAGTACAAAAGGGGCCAAAGCATGTACTCACTGCTTATATGATACCGAGAGTGTGTGGCTGAATCACTCGCGCAAAACCATGTAGATGCGTCATCGTAGGTTCCTTCGGAGGGCTCACCCATACCGCAGGATGGAGAAACAATTTGACAGAGAGAAGAAGGATAGTTCAGCTCCAAGGCATTTAAGCGGAAAAGAGGTCTATGATATGGTTAAGGATTTAGATGTTGTGATTGGAAAGGGATGTAAATCGAGGACCCGTAAGAAGAACATGTGGAAGAAGAGATCAATATTTTGGGACTTACCTTATTGGGAGCACCTAGAAGTTCGCCACTGCATCGACGTCATGCACATAGAGAAGAATGTATGTGACAACTTGATTGGTCTCTTACTGAACATTCGTGGCAAAATAAAGGATGGTGTCAACGCACGGCTTGACTTGGTTGATATGGACATCAGACGTGAGTTAGCACCAACAAAGACCGATAAAGGATGAACGTACCTTCCCCCTGCTTGTTACACTCTGTCCAAGGCTGAGAGAACTGAACTGTGCCGGTGCTTGTATGGTGTGAAAATTCCGTCCGGTTACTCCGCCAACATGAAGAAACTTGTTTCGATGAAAGATTTAAAGTTAATTGGCATGAAGTCTCATGATTGTTATGTGTTGATGACACAAATGCTCCCTGTTGCAATTAGAAGTATTTTGCCGATCAAGGTCCGAGAGATAATCATGATAATGTATTATTTCTTTAACACAATTGCTCAGAAGGTCATCGATCCCGAAGGACGAGATGCTCTGCAGGATGAGGTGGTGACGACTCTATGTGATCTTGAGATGTATTTCCCTCCGTTGTTTTTCGATATCATGGTCCATCTCATTGTTCACATTGTGAGAGAGATAAAGATGTGCGGGCCCATGTTCCTACGTAGCATGTACCTGTTCGAGAGGTTCATGGGAATTCTCAAGTCCTATGTACGAAATCGATCTCGGCCGGAGGGCAGCATCGTCGAAGGTTATGCAACCGAAGAGGTCATTGAGTTCTGCATCGATTCCATAGCTCAGGTCGAACCGATAGGTGTGCCTCGATCTCGCCATGAGGGGAGGCTTGAGGGTATCGGGACCATTGGAAGGAAAGCAATCACTCCAGATATAGATGCGTATGCTCAAGCCCATTTCACGGTCTTGCAACACATGACTGAAGTGTCCCCGTATATCGACCAGCACAAGGACGTGCTTCGGCAACATAATCTGGGGCGTCCGGATGTTTGGATCACGAGACAACACAACAAACGGTTCAACCAATGGTTGAAGGAGCGACTCGCTAGGAGCTCGTCAAGTGATATGCTGACATGGTTGGCAAAAGGGCCAACATTTATAGTTGTGACATGGCGAGGATACGACATAAATGGGTACACATTCTATACGCAGGCTTAGGATATAAAGAGCACTAACCAGAACAGCGGTGTCCACATAGATGCATTCAGTACCGATGGGCTGAGGAGCTCCTACTATGGGCAAATAGAGGAGATATGGGAGCTCGACTACGTGCTTTTCAAGATCCCCCTATTTCGATGCCGTTGGGTTCATCTCCTACAGGTGAAGGTCGACAAGTACAGCGTCACTACCGTGGACCTCGAATGTGTCAGATACAAAGACGAACCATTCGTACTAGCTAACCAAGTTGTTCAAGTCTTCTATGTAACCGACCCGACAAATAAAAAGCGCCATGTAGTTCTTCATGGAAAAAGGAGGATTGTCGGAGTTGAGAATGTAGTGGACGAGGAAGAATACAATCAATTTGACGAGTCGCCTCCTTTCGGAAACGGCATAAGGGTCGAGGAAGAAGAACGTGACGAAACTAGCTACATACGCATCGATCATCATGAAGGGCTAATTTTTAAAGATTAATTGAACAATGTGTGTATATGTACGTTCTGATGAATGGTTAATTTTAGTTAAGTTAATTGATTTGTACTGTGAAATGGATGTGATTGTTTCTGAAATGAATGTTAATTGGATGTATATCCATATACTTGTTGTGTTTTCTACTCGTTTCAGAGGGCATGGCTAGCATTTCCTGAGGCTAGCCAATAAACAGAACTAGATTAACCAATACAAAATAATATCACAGATGGTTTGTAGATCAAAATGTCTATGATTCTATATCACAGACGGTTCCTTGGTAAAAACCGTTTGTGATACAATATATCACATACGGTTGTTGGTCAGAACCGTCTGTAATACATCACATATCACAGACGATTGTTGGTCAGAACCGTCTGTGATACATCACATATCACAGACGGTTCTACTTTAGAACCGTCTGTGATGTACATCCCTATTTATATTCGGACTCTAGGGTTTGCCCACGCCCACTGAAACGATTAAGTTTCTCAACTCCTCGCTCCCTCCTCCCCCGAGCCCGGTACGACTCCTCCCCCAAGCCCGTCGACACCTCCTCCTCGAGCTCGGCACGACTCCTCCCCCGAGCCCATCGACACCATCCTCGACGCCGCCGCCTCCTCCAGCCTGGCGCGCCTCCTCTCCCGAGCCCGCCGCGCCTCCTCCCCCCGAGTCCGTCGCGCCTCCTCCCCCTAGCCCGTCGCCTCCTCCCCTCCCCTGAGCCCGGCGTGCCTCCCCTTCGACATCGCCCTATTGCTCAGTCTTGCTCCTGCTCATCCTTCTCCTCGACGCCTAAAGGTAACCAATCTTTGAGTTGCCGATTTTACACCCCTTTCCTCACTCTTTCTATCAATATTCTCATCTTTGTTTTAGGAATTTGTATTTGTTCTAGTCGATTATTCATATGGTATTTGTTTTGATCGACATCGCTCATGGAATATATTGCAATGTAGTGTGGTGGGCTTGAGATGAATGCTCTGTGATGTTATAATAGTCTTGTCTTGAAATTGTTTTGATAATCGGGTTTGAACTTGAGCTCTAATTGGAATGCTTACTCTACATCTGATAGCAATATCAAAATGTTAAATCTTAGCTTTATGTTGATTTCATTTGTTCACATGATGTTTGTGTTGAGCATATTATTCCTTTTAAATGACTTGGAGGATTTACATGTCTATGTCAATTGTCCCAATTATTATTAATTGGTGTGTATACCCATACACATAGAGATCAAATCTTATGATAATATGTTTATGCATGTCAGAACTTCTATTTCTTGTGAAGATGTCTTTTGCTCATTCTTCTTCATCGCCGCCTCATGTGTCTGATGATGCACCATCCTCTGGAATATCCAACCGCGGTAGAAGAAGAGGAATATCGAAAAGGCCTACTGGCCGATATACCATCACGGAGGTCGATCAGTCTGGGACCCCTATCAATCCTCGCCGAGCAGCGTCCACATTCCAAAGAACGGTCGGAATAGTTGCACGGCAACGGGTCAATGTCACCTACGATTCGTAGAAGGAGTTGCCGAAAGAACTGAAAGCTGCGCTGCTGACAGATATTCTCAAATCGTTCGAGATCCCAGAACAACACCTGGACTCTGTGCGATGACACGCGTTGCTATAGGCGTGCAAAGCGTGGAAGAACTTCAAGAGCACGCTTGTCAAGAACTACGTGGAGAGGGATCTAACGCCCTTCCACAAGTATCCGTTCTTGGAAGAGTCCTGGGCCGAGTTTGTGGCGAAGAAGATGACAGATGAATTTAGGTGAAAGTGCGGCACACACGACCCTCCACGCAAAAAACAAGCACCCCCACAGACTCAGCACCGTTGGGTATGCGGGTAAAATCCCGATATGGAGGGATCAGGATCAGCAGGCAAGCCGTTCGAATGTCTCTCCGCCATTTCCCGAGATCACTAATGTGCACACCCAACAGTGGTTATTTGGGAGGTTACGTACCCTGCCTACGGGGGAAGTCTCCTTTCCAAACCCCGCAGACCAGGAAGTGTCCCAACGCTTGGTAAGATATCGAACTACCTAGTTTGTAATTACTCCATAACTTCATAGGAAGTGAAATGACATGTCGGGCTATTGCAGGTAACACTGAGTGCACAATCTTCCCAATGCTCATTCCAGGTAGATAGGGAGAGATATATACTCTCCGCGGCCCTAGGAAACAATGAGCATCCGGGTCGCACGTGAGGCGCTGGTGTTTATGTTACATGGGCAGAATGGTTCCAAGCGGACTCCGGATCGTATTGGAGTAGGAAGAGAGCCAAAGCCAACCGCGATGCAAAACTACGAGAGGAGATTCGTGCATCCCTCAAAGATGAGATCACTGAATCCATCAGAGATGAGCTCGATGATCGTGTCAGAGCTGTGTCACAACGGTTTAAGGAAAGGATTAGGGAATTGCAAATCTCAAATCAGTTGCAAGCCCCCGCCCCTACTGTGCTAGCCAGCCCCCCAAAACTTCTGAGTAGCTGCGCGTCTAACCCTACCCCAATAGGCGATGACAGATTTCCTGTTGATGACATTCAGGTAATAATTATTATCTCTGGAATGCTCGATCCATTGATAGACCTGTTGGAGTAGCTAATTTTGTATCATTATGTAGGCGGCTATGAAGTGCAAGCTCCAAGTGAGATATGCCTCTGTTGCCCTAGATGCTGCTTGGGGCCAGGTGTATCCATCCGGTGTCGGGGCTTTGGTGCACAGTGCAAATCTAGCGCCGGGTTTCGCAAAAGTGAATGTGGACGGTGTTTGTGCCAAATTCGGGGCCGTCCCGCTACGTATTCCCCCAAACGACGAGGTCATTACTCTAGAGCAAGCCGTTGGAATATTCATCTAGTAGCCCAAGGGGGACATCTGCCTGGAACTACCTGCTCCGGTGTCAACTTCACGGGAATATCCTGCAACGGTATCAAGTCCACGGGAGCTGACTGCACTAAAGCTACCTACACCGATGCGGCAAGGGCCCGGTGCATCAGATGTATCTACACCTCATGCTCAGTCGACTCTTGTGAAGTCGACCTATACAAAGCGAGGTAGCAAGGGCAAATCGAAGACGGTCGACTCCTATTCTGATATCCCCTTCTTGCCGTTGGCCCAAAAATTCGTGCTAGGCGAGCCGTTGGTCGAGAGGTTAGACAGCCCTGCCCTAGGACTGGCTTGCACGACATTGCATACATGGTACATGGAACAGGCCAACAAGCCGGCTGAACAACGACACTCGGGTGTCACCGTCAAGTTCAAGAAGGATCATTTTAACCACGTGCATCAAGACTGTGTCTTCACGGTGACCTTCGAGGACTTGTTCTGTCTCTTCAACCTCGATGAGCTCGACGTCTCACTCATACGATGCTAGACACTGTAAGTGTGTACAATCATAGTCAATGTTCGTGTAATACCGATAAATGTTATATATAACTCCTTGCTTTTGTATATAGATACATGATGTCTGAAGCCGAAAGAAGGAATTCACCGGTAGGTTTCCTCGACCCACACGTGGTCTCCGAGCAAACCATCAAGGCGAATGCAATATTCATCAAGAATTACGTTATAGATTTTTTTCATGGCTTGCCGCAACAAGGAATACATACTTTTGCCCTACAACCAGGAGTAAGTGTTGCACTACTGGCTATACTTGTTGATTTGTACTTTATAAGCAACACAAACTTAGGTTTAATGACCATGTTGACATACCTGTGTAGCTTCCACTGGATTCTAATTGTAATTATACCAAAACGGAAATGGGTAATATACCTAGATTCCCTACAGAGGACCACTCACAACTTCACAATTATCCGGAATTTAATCAACAGGTAAACACATTTCCTCCATAGAAACTCTATTGTAGTCTTTCCTTCCTTTGCAATGGCTAAGGCTAACTTCTTGGAGTCACGTAGGGTGTTCGACGTGTTATATGCTAGAGGATGGAATTGCAGAGGAAAGTCACTGCAACACGATCTAACTTTCTCAGTACTCGCTAGCTAGCACACATTAATCCTATATAACACTTCGTAGTAATGCCTCTCGAACTAACCAATTCTATTTTTGCAGTGCCACCAAAGAAATTGTCGGGCAACGCGTCATGGATACTATGTTTGCCACAACATGGAACTACTCATCGGTTCCGTGATCATCAATAATCCTCAGGTTTGTCAATCTTGCAACAATTATTTCTTATATACTTACCAATTTATATAAGCACGAATTTAATCTTTCTAGCGACAGGTTGTGACTATCACCGAAACTGCGTTGGAACAGAGCGAGCTCATAAAAGTTCGATCACACCTTGCGTTATTCCTAAACAGTCAGGTCAGAAATCCAGATGGCAGTTTCCACTGTGTAGATTGAACTTGATTGGGATAAGATTGAACTTAATGGTACATGTGTGTAAATGTACATTAATGGTTAATTTTAGTTACATGATTTGTGAATTGGATGTGCTTCTTTCTGAAATGAATGCGAATTTGATGTGCTTGCTTCTGAAATGAATGCGAATTTGATGTTCTTGCTTCTGAAATGAATGCGAATTGGATGTGCTTGTTTCAGAGGGCATGGCTAGCATTTCCTGAGGCTAGCCAATAAACAGAAATATATTCGTCAATGCAAAAGAATATCACAGACGGTTTGTAGATGCAACTGTCTGTGACTATCGACTATCACAGACGGTTTGTAGATGAAGCAGTCTGTGATTGTCGACTATCACAGATGGTTGCATCTACAAACCGTCTGTGATAGTCGACAATCACAGACGGTTGCATCTACAAACCGTCTGTGATAGTCGACTATCACAGACGGTTTTGAGTTAATAACCGTTTGTGATATTATGTATTACAGATGGTTCGAAAACCGTCTGTGATGACCTATGTCATTACTGACCCATAAACTCAGACGACTCACGAAACCATCTGTGATGACGTTTTTGAACCGTCTGTGAAGGCCTTTTCTGTAGTAGTGAGTGTGCACTGGAGCCAAGAACGAAGATGATTGAAATCAGGCTATGGGACTCCCGGAGCTGCATGAAGCACAAAGAAGGAGTGAGTGAGGCACGAGGATCAAGATGACACAGGTGTCGTGGTTGAGGAAGCTCACCAGAGCAAGAGCAAGGCAGACGCATGCTCACCGGTGTCGAGAACAATGCACGTGTTCCCGTGAAACCATGGAGCTGTGAGGCTCGGGCTAGCGCGAAATGGAACGGGGGCGAGCTGAGGAAGAAGGTGCGCGCGTTGGGCCTTTAAGTACGGGTGAGAAGAGTGCGAGAAATGCGACGAGAACAAGGTGGACGTGGCGACAATCCGACGGCCCTCTTCGTCATCTCCGCTAGAGCGAGAAGGTGAGCGTGTAACATCCCAAATATGGGTGTGTGTTTCAAATGTAAGAAAATGAGTAGAAATTAAAACTTTTCTTGCATCTTGAAGTTTTTGAACTTTTCTGTAATTCTTGACAAGGAATTATGGGAAATCAAAAACCAAAATTCCCAATTGACTAAAGTCATCACCTCCATGTTAAAAATCTTGTGTGCAATTCTTGGAAATAAATTTTCCTTGGTTCTAGGGCTGCTGTGTGACTCCTCTGAAAATTTTCATAATTTTTAGAAATTAGTTGATAAATTTTAAGAGGCAGTCAAACCAGTTTGACTCTTGGTCAAAGCCTAGAACAAACCCTTCTGAAATTTCTGGAGAAAAATGCTTTGCATAAAAACCTCTAGAAAATTTATACAATGTTGGTCCTAGAATCAGCAACCTCCAGTTAAAATTTTAGGATTTTTGGAGTTAGTTTGCTATCTCTAAATATTCTTCAAAGTTTTCAGCTTCCTTTTCAAATCTCAGTCAACCCCTGTTCTTGGCTCAACCATTCTCCACCATTGGATCTCCATCGGATGATTCTCAGCTCAGCCCAACCCTTTTCCCGCGCGCGCTCGTTCTCCACCGTTGGATTCTAATCCAACGCTGCTTAAAGCGTACCCCTTCGCGCCGATCGTTTTCAAAGTGGGGCGTGCCTGTGGACCGCTGGATTCTGTTCTAACGGCCAATAGCGTTGAACCTAATCATGTGGTCCGGTTCAACCCATTCAACTCACTCAACCCGAGCCGCTCTTTCTTTCTCTCTGCCTGGTGGCCCCGCTCGCCTTCGCTGGTCATCTTCTTCTTCGCTCCCACGCATACGCCATGGCAGAGGGGAGAGCAGCGCCTTGTCACCTCTCAACAGCTCTTTTGCCGCTACTAATTAATGCTTGCCAGTTGCTTTCGGCCCCAAAGTCATGTATAGAGCTGCCCCCATCCCCTCCGCGTCCTTGGCCGAGCTGTGAACCGAGCATAGGCCGAGCTCACCGTGGGCGTTTGCCCTAGCTCCATTCCTTGCTCCTCTGGCTATTTAAGCCCCCCTTGTTCCTCCTTGGCTTCCTTTAAACACCTTCTCCACTTGCTCTCGGTTTATTGAGCTCAAATCACCCCTAAGCCCCTCGGCCGCCATTGTTGCACCTTGAAGCTCCTCCGTGGCAACAGGGTTCCAGTGGCTTTTCTTCCAATCTTTTTGCTTCAACTTGAGCCTCTCACCTCTGTGGTCAAAACCCCTAACTTAATTGGTTTTAACATTTACAGGAACGGCTTAATTTGGGGTTTGTTCAAATTCGGCCAAGTTTGCCCCCTTTCTTCCTCAGTGCCGGTAAGTGGCTCATCTCTTCAATTACTTGCTCATGGGCCATCTGTGAGCTATATTGAAGCTTTATTGATGACCCGGTGCTGCTATTTTGCTCAGAGCACTTTCCCCGTGTTGTCTTCTTCAAGTTCAGCAAGCTTCAACGTCGCCGGCGCAACTCCTTTCACCTCTGGACCTCCCCGTGCTTCAGGTAGCTTCTATTTATCCCCTAGATGCTTGGGCACTAGCTATCTTGAACCGCCGCGGAGCTATTTTGCATTTTGTCATTTGGCCGTGCTTTGCACCGCCGCTCAATTCCGACGAGCCAGCGTTCTGGGCCGCTGCCACCGTTGAGAGTGCCACCATCGTGTGCGCACTGCTATTGCGGTCTCATTTTGGCCCTGGGTCGGCGCCGGTGTGGTCCATGTCGCTGGCGGTGAGCCGTGGAGCTCACTGGTAGTTTTGTTGGGCGGGGTGGCACTGTGCCGTGGCCAGTTAGGACAAAGATCCCATGTTTAATTGCTAATCATTGGTTAATTAGCATTAATCAATGAGTTAACATTAAATGGCTGTCTTAAGCCTCGCTCCCGTGCCGCTTACAGTGGGCCCGCACCCTTTAACCCCCCGGTGCATTTAAAGCAGCCGTAAGTGGCCCACGAGTCACTAACATGCGGGCCCGCTCTTTTTCTCTCTCTCGGGCGCATGCACAACACTTCAATTGATGTGCACCGTTCATTTGGAGATCTACGGCCCAGATCTGGGTGACGTTCGGACCATTGAGCCTTCACCGTCCGATCTAGATCCAACGATCTAGATCGCTGTGAACGTTCGGACCATAGAACCTCACCGATCCATTTACGGATCTGCGGTGAGATTCGCAGAGGCTATCGCGCTGGTGTGTGCATTCATTGTGAGCCATTCAATTTCAGATCTGCGGCTCAGATTGAAGTGAACGTTCGAACCGTCTGAACCTCACTTCAATCTCAGCCCTCCATCCTTGAATCAACGGTCCAGATTACGGTGACTTTCGGACCGTCCGAGTCTCAATCGATATGGGCCGTTGGATCTTGATCTATCGGTGTGTGGTCATCTCCATGCACGCGTGCGCTGTGCGGTGGGGCGCTGTGGGCCGTTGGATGGCGCATTAGCCACCCAAGTTTTGCCGCGTCGTTTATTCTTTTTAAAAGCCCGATAAGATTTATGTATGAATTGAAAATTTCCATTTAACTTCAAAATTGCATAACTAATTCATTTTAAATCATTTTCGGTAGAATTAAATTTTGTTATTTCTGGTTTTAACTAAACTTTAATCTAAAAATGGTTTTAAGCTCAGTTTAGCTCCAGAAAAATTTGAGAACGCGTGTAAATTCAGATTAGCTTTATTTATTGCAATAAAAATTTATTTAACTTAGAAAATGCATAAGTAATTCTCTGTACATCCTTTTTGAGTAAAACCAACTTTGTTGGCTTCCTCTGTTAATGTACTTGCTAGTAAAATAGGTTTTGAACCAGCCACTGCTTTCCAAAGTTTTACAAATGCATTTAACTTGTGCACTTTTTCATGACTTTGAAAAATCATAGAAAATGCATCCTAGCTCCAAATGAGGTGAACTCAATTGTGTTGTTTATCTTATGAGGTGCTTTATTTATCATAAAAATTTCAGGTGCAACACCTTTCTGGAAATTTGTGACAAAAATTTAATTTCGGATGAATAGTAACCGAAGTGAATTTTTCAGCCCTTTTCAAGCTGAGCAAATTTGTTTTGACCATAACTTTTGCATTAAGAATCAAAATCAAATGGTTCTTGTTGCTAAATTCATTAAAAATCATGATCTTCCTACTTTAAAAATTTTAGAGTTTTTCGCTAAAGTTGGTTTTTGAATCTTTTCGGTGTTCTTCGTTCTTATCGGTTCTTTTTCCTTCTTTCGTTAGGTTCCGACGAGCACGTGGGTCTTGAGAGTGATCCTCTACAGCATAGTGAGCAACTTCAGCAAGGCAAGCAGTTTGATCATATTTAATCCCATTACTTTCAAAGTCTAATATATTGTTTGCAAAGTGTATGTATGCATGCTCTATTTTGTTGTTAAATTATTGTCGATTAGTTGATCCTATAGATGCATACTCTATAGATAAATGTTCAATCTCTAATACTGAGCCTAAGTTATCTTGCTGTGATTTAGAGTTCGTTGGATGAGCCCTTGTCACTTAGTAGTTTACGTGTTGTTATTACTTAGCCTTGCATAGATACCGGTAGAATTGGGCGGTTATCGACTTAGTCGATAACTTTGATCACACAAATCTATTTATTACCATATGTCCAGCACTTTGTGCTTTGTTACTTTGTAAATCTAAAACTAAAAATAAAATATTTTGGACTTGGGCATATTGGTATGTTGGTGTGACTGGAATGATGCCCGAGTCAACAAGGACCGAATTACTTGCGCCATTGATCCAAGCACTTTTGCGTGCTAACCACACGAGGGGGATATGGAACCTCTCTTGACTTAGTACTTTGGTGTGCGTTAATTCTGGGTCGCATGGTGGATGTGTGTGTTGTGTTGAAAACTAAACTTTGTGTTGTGTGTGTTTTTGGCTGAATAGTGGTGGAGCGTCATCCACTACAAGGAGCATCATCCTTTTCTAAGGGTGATGAGCATTGGTCCTTTGTCTAAAGGTTCAATGACTCCGTATCAACGTATGGGTGTCTATCCATATGGGCGACTCGTAGTTAATGCATTCTATTGGAAAGTGTCATGTAAGACTAAGCGTCTTCAGGCATACCAAAGGAAGTGTGCTAAATAGCTTGGCGAAAAGGTGGTCTCATGTGTGGGTACATTGGTACACCCCTGCAAGGTTAAATCTATTTGAATAGCCTTGTCCTAGGTTATGGACAAGCTTGGTTATTTCCCGCAAGAATTAGACTACAACCTTTAATTAAAACTTGATGTTGGTTGGTATGAATGGGAAATTCATGCTATTGTTGTGGTGACTAATGGGTTAGTCACTTCCAGGTTGTTGTTGTCATATATCTATTGTTATTATTGTTGTCTAGCTGTTATTTCAACTTAAAAACAGATTGTAAAACTGCTTTAAATCTATTACATTATTGCAAATGAAAATTGCTTTATGCTGAAAATAACCTACAGCCTTCTCTATTGTTAAAGCTTGCATGTAGCATATGTATAGGCTTGTTACACTACATGTAAGTCTTGCGAGTACATTTTTGTACTCATCTGCTTTGCTTAATTGAATTGTTACAAAGGAGGTTGATCCCCAAGGGATCCACTTTTGTGAGATGTGCGGTGGATTTGACGACTAGGTTGGCGGCCCGGTTGGTTGCCTTGTGGGCTATAGGCAAACCGTATGGCTTTTGTTTATCGCCATCTTATGGATTTTGCTTCCGCTGTTTATTTAACTCTCGTAGTTGTTATTTGGCCGGTCGGCCCCTTTTGTAATAACTCTATTATATATGTCTTTTGTTTAATCTAGTTCATACTTTGGTTCTATGTCTTGTATGAAATTGATGCATGATTTTATAAAGGGGTGTGTATACTGCATTTCTGGGAAGTATACATATCTCGAAGACATGGGTTATTTTGTTTATGATGCTAGGGTCAATGGAAGACTAAGTATTACAAGCCGAATAAGCCGGGGTCCTCACAGAGCGCCACTAAGAGGTAGCTGAGCATGGGCGGAGCCAAGCGAGGTGATGGGAGCAGCTGGGGGCGAAAACGGTGGGCAGCGCAGCAAATCCATGGGCAAGCGGAGCGAAGCACGCTCGAGCGTGCACTAGCGAGGGCGAGTGGAGGTGGACGTAGGGTCCTGGCAAGCGGGGCCCACTTGCCAGCGAGAGGAGAGAGGGGGATTAAAATCAGGATGTTGAAATTAATGGCTGAAGGTTTTGCTGAATATTTGTACCAAGCAAACAAGGTCCAAATTTTATGATAATTTTTGTGAGGGCTCTTGACTTGGTATAGTTTCTTATGTAAATTTTTTTAGAACTTTATCTTGTATGTGATTTTCTCGAAAAATCTTACAAGTTTCTATTTCTCATGAAATCCATTATTGCTTTAGATAAATTTTATAAAAAGGTGCTCAATAAATTCCTCCCTAAGCAAATATGCCTAAAATTATTCTCCCACTTATTTTCATCATGTTTTCCTTAAAATTCTTACAAGTTCTTGTTTGTTCGAATTTCATTATTTGCTTTATGCAAAGTTTATAAATCATGCATAACATATCTTTCACACAATATAATCTCAAAATTACTTTTCCCTTTTAATTATACTATGTATTCCCAAAAGGTGAATTTTGGGATGTTACACGTGCTGCATGCCAGCCCGAGGAAGTCAGCGAGCGCACCGCCGGTCTCATCGCGGAGCAGGTGGTGCATGGTGAGGACGCAGTTCATGGCGTTGCACTCGTCACGCTTCATGTGGAACATCCACAGGCAGACATCCTCGAGCATTTGCACCACGGTATGGAACTTGAACATGAGGCCGAGTGAGGCAACCACGCGTGCCAGCTGCACGCCAGTCTCTTGCAATTCCTGCCTCGACTCACCGACGCCGCTGATCTGCACGTGCACCGGGGGTAGGGCTGTTCATTTCCAAACCGCACCGAAAAACTAAACTGTATCGGTCAACTCGGTTTGACCGGTATTCGGTATTCGGTACGATTTTTGGAAATCAGGTTTTTTGGTAGTTCGGTTTTTTGGGTAAAAATTGGCCAAAAACCAAAAAAAACCGAGACAACCGAAAACCTGGTAACTCTTTGGTCTCTACGCGACACGCGCGTAGCTCGCAGCCTCGCCTCGCAGGCTTGGGCGCTCCCTGCACGTCCACGCTCGGCGGCCTCGGCCCATGAGTCCATCCAAGTAGAGCCCAGCACAGCTCTCTCATTCGGTCAATGGTCATCCCACGCCTCGGCAGCCGTACTAGTACTCACTACTCAGTGTTCACTTCTGTCATCCCGCCCTAATGCGCCTAGGCGACAAGCCGCTAGATTACTATGCAAAGAATAGACCGAGTTCTGAGCATGATCGAGTAGTATTAGTGTAGCCCAATACAAAGAAAGAGTGTAGTGCTAGTTTGGGCCGAGCCAACAAATGTAACATCGAGTTAGTGAGTTACTGATGAGCATGATCGAGTTCAAGAGCACTAGTACTTAGTGTTCACTTGCTAGTCTGTTCTGACCTTATAGAACCCGAACTTCCCAAGTATTTTGTGACCGCAAGTATTTTTGACTTGTCGTATCGTTCTCAATTCGCGTCAACTTTGGTAAATATGGTATTTACCGATATCGTACCGAAATAAAGTGGTATTTACCGATACTAGACCGTATTTTAAATAATACCGTATTTACCGAATTAACAATACCGTATTTATCGTATACATCATATTTATCCAACCGTATATACCGAAAAAACCGAACGAACACCCCTAGCCAGGGACTCGGGCTGCGCGGCCAAGCTCTGCAGTAGGCTCAGCAAAAATGGTGTGGTAGACCATGTGGGTCGACAAGCGGAAGGTGTAGAGCAGGCGGAAGAAGATGGTGGTCCGTGCTAAGGGGTCGTAGATGGCGAGGTCTTGCCCATTGCGGCCGTGGGAGAGGAGGAGGTAGTTGCCATCACAACCGCGGAGGCACCACTCTTCATAGTAGTATCTATCCTCCTTCTCCTCGTCCAAGCTGCGAAAGATAGCAGGGTTGGAAGCCACACGGACAAGTGACGCCATGTCAAGGAGGCGAAGGAGGATCTCGCCTAGGAGATCATCGCCAAGGGCTGCAACCGGCAGCGCTGGCGAGGTCTTTGGCTTCTTGAGGGCATCGCTCCCTCTTCTTTCACACGTTCCATTTTTTTCTTTTCTCAAGAGAACTCAGCCGTGTTGGAGCAGCACAAAGTAGAGCATACTCGAGGTGGGGCAAGATGGTAATTTTGAGTGGCCAAAATAGGAAAAAAAACATCGGATATTAATAAAATATTACAAACAGGGTGTTTTTATCAAGAATCTGTCTCAGTGGTGGGTATATTATCAATTACATCGGGAATGAGGGTATATGCTTGAAAGCCATCTAAGTAGAGGGTATCTTATCAATTCCCCAAGTATAATACTACAAGCATGTTGCTTTGTGATATGGCTCTATGTTGTATCTTTAAGGAGTTCACACCATCTTTTTCTTTACTCTTCTATAGGTTTCCGTTTTCCCAATTTCCGTTTTGCAATCACTCCATTTTGGAAAATCGCGGGGGAAACATTTTTTATTAATTAATGCTTTTAATTATAATATTTTAAAATAACTTGTACCATAACTTTTTTTAAAAAAAAAATCCTTATTGTGATGTAACAAAACAACATTATCACTCCATCACTACCATTGCACCAGCATAGCCTCCTTTGCCTCGTGAAAAGTGGTGGTGTGAAGGGTTGTTTTGCCACGAGCAAAAACAGTCTTTTTTTAATAATAAATTTGAACATACCAATGGCGTAGCAATGCTCATTTGCCATGCTACCATGTATGATGTGGCAAGGAGGGGTAAGTTTTCCCGTTGATTGTTCAAGTATATAAACCTGAAAGAAAGAGAGTTATTGACACAGTTCTGGCTGCTCAACAACCGTAGCTGCATGCCTGTCGAAACGATGTCAGTTTTTGTAAATGTTTGCAGCGTACAAAATTTTGTCAAGGCTACATATGAGCCTAGCAACCAACATTAACATACCCAGAGTACATTCTTCATACCCAGAGTACATTCTTCATCTGGTTCTTTTTTTGCTTTTATTCATCTTATTAGAGCAAATACTTAAGATTTCTGATCCGTGTTGGTTCAGAATACTAGCATGATAATGCGCAGGCCAAAAATCTTTTCTGTTGCTTTTTTATATGAGAGTAACAGTATTTCTGAGTTCACCAGATTGCTCTCTTGTTGACCTCTCAGTCACTCACCTTCGCCGCAATTTTCTACCGCACAACAACGCGTACTCCTAGTCTCCTACTCCCTCTGGCTAGGCATTTGAGTGAAGCGACACCTGACACGTCAGTGAATCATTTACCGTTATATATTACCCCCAAGCCAACAATTAGCTACATAAAAAAAAACAAATTGCTAATGGCCGGCGCATGAAACTTGACCAGAATTGGTACAGTAGAACAGAGAGAGGAAGAAGAAAAATTAAAGTCTTTCGTATCATATCAGGTCTGTATATCTCCAAATCTTTCTAAGGTCGAGACAATTATTCTCTAGTAGCTATATAATAAAATACATATTAAATTACTGATAACTGATAATTCAAAACCAATTAATCGTAATTAAGCGGTGTTTATTGATCGTGATTACACACTGGTCTACAACTTCGGCCACTGGTCTACAGCTTCAACTAGTGTGTTTCGACCACATTATTTTGATCACACTGGTCTATAGATCTGACCACTATTTTTCGACCGCTGTGTTTCAAACATTTTATTTCGACCACAGTGTTTCGACCACTTTATTCTGACCACACTGGTCTATGGCTTCGACCATATTATTTTGACCACTATATTTCGACCACAGTGTTTCGACCACACTAGTTTATAGCTTCAACCATATTATTTTGACCACTGTGTTTCGATCACATTATTAAGACCATAGTGTTTCGACAACATTATTTTGACAACACTGGTCTATGGCTTCGACCATATTATTTCGACCACACTGGTATATAGCTTCGACCACATTATTTCGACAACTGTGTTTCGACCACAATATTAAAAAGAGAAAGAGAAATGCACGGTTAGCAAAATAAAGGTGGACTAGGTTCACGACGCGTTCACGGTCGCACGTCGCAAGTCACAAGTCACGCGATTGCCATATGAATATACGCGCGCTCGTGCGTACATGTGTTTGTGTGACTTTAGCTATAGTCCTCCTCATGTCATGTGTCACATGTTTCAATAGGTGGCAAAGACTCCACCTTATAAATTGCTCTCCCACCACTTAGCTAGGCAATATGAGACTAAATCATGCATGCTTTGGATTTTAAAGAATGAAGGGCTCATGAGCTTTATAGAGAATGCCCTATTCTCGTGAACTGCGACCTCACAGTTAAGCTTAAGTAGGTGTATTCATTTTAGGTATCCTGTAGGCTAATACATTTTTTCCTCATTGGACACTAGAATATGTTAAGGCTTTAAGCCACCCTTCCATACAGTTGAGAGTATTTTGTCTATTAGGACACACGTACAAATATTATTAATTGTGCTCTCTTGTTACAATTTTAACTTGTTTTTTCCATTACCTAACTCACGGGATCTCCGATCAAGAAGGTATGTTGGGTTGTAACTCCAATGGGTCTTATTCCCATGTCCATGGACACAACGGAAATCGCCTTCCGTGCTAGCCATTTTGTGAAAGGTTCTGTCATATTTTTCTCAGTGCGAATATATTCACAGTAATCACTCTGGAGTTCCTTAGTTTTTTGACAGATTTAAGCCTACGCTTCACGTGTCTGGATGACTTCATGTTATCCTTAGTACTTGTAACCTTAATCAATATGGTTTGGTTATCATAGTACATTAGGATTGCCGGTATTGGTTTCTCAACTAGTGGCAAGTCTAACAGTAGCTCTCTAAGTCATTCAGCCTCAACAGTGGCTGTGTCTAGTGCTACAAGTTCTACTTCCATGGTTGACCTCGTTAATATGGTCAGTTTACATGACCTCCATGAAACTACAACACCTGCTAGAGTAAAGACATAACAACTTGTAGCTTTGATCTCATCTGCATCAGAGATCCAATTTGAATCACTATATCCTTCTAATACAGATGGATACCCAGTATAGTGAATTCCATATGATGTTGTGCCTCTCAAGTAGTGCAACACTCTCTCAAGTGCCTCCTAGTGATCATCTCCTGGGTTAGAAGTAAACTGACTTAATTTGCTCACAACAAATGATATGTTAGGTCTTGTGGCACCAGACAGATACATAAGGGACCCAATAATTTGTGAATATCTCAATTGATCTTTGCCTAATCCTTGATTCTTTCGAAGCTTAACACTAACATCATAAGGAGTTGGGGAAATCTTGCAGTTCTCAAAGCCAAACCGACTCAATATTTTCTCAGCATAATGAGATTGGTTCAATGTGATCTCATCCTTATTTTTAATCAATTTAATATTCAGAATAACATCTGCCTCTTCTACGTCTTTCATATCAAAGCATCTAGATAAGAAAAATTTAACCTCATCAATAACAACAGTGTTTGTCCCAAATATAAATATGTCATCGACATACAAACACAAAGTCACTGATCGACCCCCACCATAACGATAATATACACACTTATCTGCCTCATTCACAGCAAAACTAGCAAATGTTAAAATTTTACCAAACTTCTCGTGCCATTATTTAGGTGATTGGTTTAGGCCATACAAAGATTTGATTAATTTGTACACCTTATTTTCCTGTCCAAAAATCACAAAGCCATCCAGATGCTCCATATAGATTTCTTCCTCCAACTCTCTGTTAAGGAAAGCTGTCTTTACATCCATTTGATGGATGTGTAGTCTATGGGAAATAGCTAATGCAATGAGCACTCTAATGGTGGTTAATCTGGCAGTAAGAGAGTAAGTATCAAAATAATCCTCACCTTCTTTTTGGGTATAACCCTTGGTCACAAGTCTTGCCTTGTACTTATCAATAGTACCGTCAAGCCTCATTTTATTTTTAAAGATCCACTTGCATCCAAGAGGTTTGCACCCGCTAGGACGGTTAGTGATCTCCCAAGTCTCATTAGCCATGATGGAATCCATCTCTCTATAGACAATGTCTTTCCAATACTCAGCATCAGGTAATGCATAAGCCTCTGAAAGAGTTTTTGGCACATCATCCACGAAGTATACAATAAAGTCTTCGCCAAAGGTTTTCTCAACCCTTTGTCGTTTGCTCCTGCGAGGAGCCTCTTCGACTAAATTGTTATCTTCCTCTGGAATATCACAGATTGGTGGTATATCACTAAGGTTCAAAGATAGTGGTAGGATCAAAATTACTATTATTCATAGTTTGATTATCCTTAATTCGAGAAGTATTGCCTGTGGTTCTCATAGGATAAATATCCTCAAAAAATGAAACATCTCTAGACTCTATTATTGTGTTAGCAATAATCTTAGGAGTTTCTGATTTTACTACTAAAAACTATAGGTTGTGCTGTTATGAGCATATCCCAGTAAGACACAATTGACTGTTTTATGTCTAAGCTTTCTGTTTTTCTGCAATGGTATATTGACTTTTGCCAAACACCTCTAAGTTCGCAAAAAATTAACATTGGGATTTCTCCCCTTCCATCCCTCATACGAAGTAATCTCACACCTTTTAGTGATTACTCTATTTAGGATGAAAGTTGCTGTCAATATAGCTTTCCCCCACCACATCTTAGGCATACAAGCACTCTCCAACATGGTATTCACCAAGTCTGTTAGTGTCGAGTTTTCCTCTTAGCTACCTCGTTTGATTGAGGTGAGTATGGTGGTGTAACTTCATGGACTATTCCATGTTCAGAATAGAATTGAGAGAATTCATGAGAGATATACTCTCCTCCACGATCAGACCTTAGTCTTTTAATTTTCTTTTCTAGTTTGTTCTCAACCTCAGCCTTATAAATTTTAAAGTAATTTAAAGCTTCATCTTTTGTTTTCAGTAGATACACATAACAATATCATGATGCATCATCAATAAGAGTTTGAAAATATCTTTTGCCTCCTTTTATCAACAATCCATTCATCTCACACAAATCGGAATGGACAAGACCTAATAGTGCCAAGTTCTTTTCCTCATATAACCCTTTAAAGGGTTTTCGAGGTTGTTTTGCTTGCACACAAGTTTGGCACTTTGATTCTTTGACAATTTCACATTTTAGAATTAAATCTAATCTGAAGATTCAAGCAACACTATCAAAACCAATATGATAGAAACAAGAATGCCATATATTGGTCTCACATTTATTCAAACCAGTTGCAATATTCATATTATAACAGTGCACTAAAGTACTTATGCGGAACAAGCATCTGCTCTCATAGCCTTTACTAACAAAGTTACCAAACTTAGACAATACAACTTTATTTGACTCAAATACTAACTTATAACCATCCCTGCATAGGAGAGAACCACTAACGAGGTTCTTGTTTATTGTTTGCGCATGCTGCACGTTCTTTAAGTGGACAATCTTTTCTCAAGTAAACCTCAGATCCACCGTACCAACACCATGAACAAAAGGATGCGACCCATTCCCCACTAGGATGGAGGAAGCCCTGGCCACCTGATAAGAAGAAAACAAGGAAATATCATAACATATATGAACATTAGCTCTAGTATCAACCCACCAATCAGTGGATTGACTTGCTGAAAAAACAACAGGTAAATTACCATACCCTCCTGTTAAGGCCTCGCCTATGATCACATTAATAACCTTTTTCTTTGGCTGTTCAGCATCCATGATCTTGAGAAAACGACAGTCCTTTGTCATATGACCATTTTTTCTACACACAAAGCAGGTGATGTTCCTCATGTCCTTCTTCTCAGTTTTCTTCTTAAAGCTAGTTGTCTTGTTAGGTTTAAAGTCTATGTTTTTCTTGCCATATATTTTCTCTATGACATTTGCATTAGTCTTATTGTTCTAACTAGAAGTGCTTGGTGCATCTTTTGCTCTTCCTTTTCTTCCATATCAAGGGTAGTAATGAGATCCTCAATATATATCTCTCCCCTATTGTGCTTTAAGCTAATGGCAAAATCCCTCCATGAAGCAGCAAGTTTGGCAACAATAAGGTTTCTGGATTGTTAGAAATATGGACAATATTTTAATTCTAGATAGATTTTATTATGAGGCAAAGATCACATAAAACAAGAGATGCATAAAGTGATACTAATAGCAGGCAACTCATTGCACTTCTAAACATACACAATAATAGGATTATTATTGAATAGTTTAGTCGCACAACCAACTTACAGTTGGGTGTGATGAAGAACAAGAAACAACGTAGACTCAAAGTAGTGCAGAACATAGATAAAGCAGCACAGCAAGCGGTCGCGCAGATGCACTGCCCAGAAACCTTATTTTCACCCCGTGCAGGTGAACTCTATGACAATGGTTCGGATATACCACTCACCCTCCTTCCCGGTGCACGCCGATGAGAAGGGACGACTTTGTTCGACACCACAACTCTCCAGCACACTAGAGCAGAGAGGAGGAAGAAGAAAAATGGAAGTCTTTCAAATCGTATCAGGTCTGGATGTCTCTATATCTTTTTAAGGATGAGACAATTACTCTCTAGCAACTGCATAATAAAGCACATATTAAACCACTGGCAACTACTAATTCAGAACCAATTAATGGTAATTAAGCAATGTTTATTGATCCTGATTACACACTCGTCTACAACATAGACCACTGGTCCACAACTTCGACCAGTGTGTTTCGACCACATTATTTCGACCACGCTGGCCTATAAATCTGACCACTATTTTTATACCACTTTATTTCGACCACACTAGTATATAGCTTCGACCATATTATTTCGACCACTGTATTTTGACCACATTATTTCGACCATATTGTTTTGACCAGATTGGACTATGGCTTCGACAATATTATTTTGACTACATTATTTCTGAACATGGAATAGTCCATGAAGTTACACGAGCTATAGTCCTCATGTCACCCCATGTCATGTGTCACATGTTTCAATGGGTGGCAATGACTCCACCTTATAAATTGTTCTCCCACCACTTGGCTAGGCAATATGGGATTAAATCATCCATGCTTTGGAATTCCAGGAATGAATAAGCCTTTACACTTATGGGGCCCAATTCTAACAGAGGTGTTCGTGCGGCGACGCGAGGTTTCCAACGCTACTGGGCGAGGTGGCAGCGGCGCAGCCAGAGGTGGAGAGCACACACAAGTCCGAGAAAGGGGGAGAGAAAGAGAAGCGAGATGCACACGAATCTCGGAGCAAGGCCAAAGGTGGGGATAGCATCGATCCGGATCCTTTACTGAAATGCAGAGGATCAATGTGTGAATAGTGACCTATGAGCAAGTGAACAATACTCGGCGGTAACACTGTAGCAAATAATGAAGAAATAGTGATTTTACGATAGCGACTGTTGGAAAAACACTTTGGCGATTGATCTGGACCTTTGCTTTTCGATCGAACGGTGAAGATCGGCTTTTAATGTGTGGCACTGTAGATCCTATGCGTTGAACCCTTCGATGCAGATGATCCATTTCTGGATAGCATGTGCAGTAGCTTTCCATTTCTGGGTACAATCGTGTCGTTGACAAACCATCCCATCACCTACAGTGCAAACGAATCCCGCACCTTTCCTCCTCAAACCCCAGCCAAAAGTCCAAAACTGCGGCCATCAGCTCTTCAGCCGGTATTGGTAATCAACAATAAACCCTGTGCCCAAACAAGGTGCGTGCTCCTCGTGTTCCTAAAGCGAGGCGCTATCCAAAGCTCAATCTCGCATGCACTGCCTATTTCTTGCCACGACCATATATCACACGGCCATGGCAAGGCAAACCTTGTCATCAGCTTGCCACAAATCACTGCAAGCGCTAGAATCGGCGGCCAACTACTGCTCATGACATGAGCAGTGTTAACACTGTCAGCCTTAATCTTGTCGTTCAAATTCAGTTTTCGTTTTTCTATTTTAGGTCGTATTGGATCATCGAGTTGTATAGTGAATCCAATTCAACGTATGTAGAAGTTTAGAGTCTCTCTGCTTTCAGTTTCAGTTTACTGTAGCTTGTCATTTTTGGTGTCGAAAAATGTTCAGACTTCGTCTCGTACTCGGTTCAGTGAAATCGAGTTGAAACTGGTTTGTTACTTGTTAAGATTTCTATAAAAAGGATAAAATAGAAAAGTCGTATTTCCAGATACGGCGCAAATTGAATCCTCAAGTGTTTTCTGGTTTTCTGTATTTTCATTCTTCTATTCTTTAGTTTTCTGTTCTTCGACAGAGATACAGAGCAGCATAGAAACGATGATTTCTTCGGAGCTTGGCATGATCGAAATTGCTCATTCCAACAGTTGGTATCAGAGCTCTAGGCTTCACTGGTGATGGTAGGGGATCAATCACCAAGGAAGGAGTCCTAGTCACAAGCACTGAAGATTGGTGTTGAGACAGTGTCGGCAGGAAAAACACTAACGAGAGGAGTTGGAGTACCAATTCAGTATCCATTGCTCAACGACACCAACTACGGTCTGTGGGCTGTAAAGAAGAGAATCATCTTGCGTTCTCTTGGCATTTGGGTAGCTATCGAAGGAGGTGCGCTGGTCGAAGAGGAGAAAGATCAAGGCGCTCTGGCCGCAATATCCCAAGCAGTGCTGGATGCTGTGATGTTGGCGATCGCAGAGAAGTAGACGACAAAAGAGGCATGGGAGGCTATCCAATAGATGCGTGTTGGTGAAGATCAAGTTAAAAAGGCAAGAGCTCGGACCTTGAAATGGTGCTTTGATCACTTGATCATGGAAGATACTGAAAGCGTAAATGAATTTTCACAAAAACTGATACGTGCAGTTGGTGAAATCCGTTCGCTCGGCACAGGGGTGAAAGAGAGTGCCGTAGTTGAAAAGCTTTTCAGTGCAGTTCCAGATAAGTTTCTTTCGATTATCGGCACAATCGAACAGTGGGGAGATGTGTCGACAAGGACCCTGTCAGAAGCGATAGGACGCCTTACGGCATACGAGGAGAATCTGAGAGGAAGACGCACGGAAAGAAGCGATGGAGGAAAAGAGCAATTGCTGCTAACTCAAGGTCAATGGGAGTCATTGGCAGCGAAGCAAAAGAAAAACTTCGATGGTGCTGGCAGAGGTATCAAGAGAGGTGGCTGGCGTGGCAGTTGTCGTGGTCATGGCTGTGGTCACAACGGTGGACGTGGCGAAGACACCGACAAGAAGCCGTAAAAGAAAACTGATAAATCGAAGATTAAGTGTTTTAATTGTCATGTATATGGACATTATGCCTCGGAGTGCCGGCAGCCAAGAAGGGAGCGGACAAATCTTATACAGAAGCAAGGTGACGAAGAACCAAATTGGTATTTAGATACTAGAGCTAGTAATTATATGATAGGTGAGAAGAGGAATTTCGTTGAGCTCGATGAGACGATCTCAGGCTCTGTCAAATTTGGGGATGATTCGGTTGTGGAGATATGTGGTCGAGGAACCATGTTGTTCTAATGCAAAACTCAAGAACACAAGTTGCTCACACATGTATATTTCATACCACGACTAAGGAGTAATATAATAAGTCTCGGCCAACTCGATGAGATCGGGTGCAAGATCACAGTTGAAGATGGGAACTTGTCAAATTTTGATCGTGATCGGAGATTGCTGGCAAAAGTACAACGCTCAAGAGACAGACTCTATTTGCTCGAGCTATGTCTGACAGAACCGTTGTCTGTTAAAAAAGAAAACAAGTGAAGCCTGGCGCTGGCATGTGAGGTATGGCCATCTGAATTTTCATTCTTTACAAAATTTGTCTCGTTTGAAGATGGTAGAAGGACTGCCGAAAATTCAACAAGTTGAGCAAATTTGTGAGGGATGTCTAGTTGGAAAACAATACAAAAGATCTTTTCCACACTCTTCTAGGTATTGAGTAGATAATTTGCTTGAGCTAGCACATGGTGACTTGTGTGGTCCAATCACACCGACAACGCCGACAGGAAACAGCTATTTTATTCTTATTGTTGATGACTGTTCTAGATATATGTGGGTGTGACTCATCAAGACCAAAGATCAAGCACTGGATGCTTTCGAAATTATCAAATCAAGAGCTGAAGTCGAATGTCAGCAAAAATTGACACTCAAGACAGATCGAGGTGGAGAGTTCACTTTTAAGGAATTTATGGACTATTGTGAAGAATAGGGAATCAAAAGGCTTCTCACGACACCGTATTCACCTCAACAAAATGGTGTGATGGAAAGACAAAATCAAATTGTTGTAGAGATGGCTCACAGTTTGCTCAAGAGTATGAATGTGCCGGCAAGATTGTGGGGAGAAGCAGTAATGACAGCCGTATATTTACTAAATCGCTCGACTACGAAAAGCTTAACTGGCAAAACTCCATATGAGGCATGGCACAACAAAAAAACCTAGTGTACATCACTTGCGAACATTTGGTTGTGTGGTTCATGTCAAGACAGTGAAACCTCTTGCAAAGAAATTGGATGATCGAAGTGTCACTATGGTGTTTATCGGTTATGAACCAGGAACTAAGGCATACAGGTGCTATGATCCTAAGACCAACAGTTTACATATTAGTCGAGATGTGGTTTTTGAAGAGGACAAAAGCTGGGATTGGTTTGCTGATTGTATTCAAAAGGATGCATTGATGAACAATGAACATACATTCAATGTGCACTACGAAATTGAAACAAACAAACATGCAGACACTGACTCGGGAGCGTGTGTAGCTGGAGAAGATGCTTCAGAACCATAAAGCCCTCAAGTTGGTTGTGCAAGTACTCCTATGTATGAAGTTGAAACAACACCGGAGCACTCACCGTCAGAAATAACAAAAGCTGATTCCTCAGCAGGGGGACCATTACGGTTTCGTTGCGTTGAGGGACATTTATCAGGCCACTGAGCAAATGGATATGCAATATTCAGGCTTATGCTTGTTGGCTTAGGAAGAACCGACGAGTTATGAGGTAGCAATGCAAGAAGAGATGAAGTCTATACGAGACAATGAAACTTGGAAGCTTGTGAATATGTCTGCTGATCAAAAACCAATTGGATTGAAGTGGGTCTTTAAAGTAAAAAAAAAGGACAACAAAGGAAACATTGTCAAGTATAAAGCTCGGTTGTTGGCAAAGGGATATGCTCAGCGTTAGGGGGTAGATTTTGAAGAAATCTTTGCACCAGTGGCCAAATTGGAAACAGTAAGATTGCTCATCGCTATGGCAGCTCATGGTGGTTGGGAAATACATCATATGGATGAAAAGTCAGCATTTCTCAACGGGGAACTCGCCGAGGAAGTCTATGTGCAACAACCCCCTGATACATTGAGAAAAGAAAAGAGCATATGGTGCTACGACTCAAGAAGACATTATATGGGCTTCGTCAAGCACCTTGAGCTTGGAACATCAAGTTGGATCAATCTCTGGTGTCCTTAGGATTTGAGAGAAATCTAATCGAACATGTTGTGTATACAAGAGAAAAAGGTAATACTTTTCTTTTGGTTGGAGCATATGTAGATGATTTGATTATCACTAGGTCAAACGTCAGAGATATATCAGAATTCAAAAGTCAAATGAAAAGGTTATTCAGTTTGAACGATCTTGGACTCTTAAGTTACTATCTAGGCATAGAAGTGAGGCAAACAGTTGGAGCTATCACTTTGTGTCAAACTGGGTATGCTGAAAAATTGTTAGCTCTATCAGGCATGGCAAACTGCAATCCTTGCCAGACACCAGTAGAGAATCATCTGAAATTGAGCAAGAAAAGTGAGGGTTCTCCAGTGAATGAGACCGAATATCGAAGTATTGTCGGGAGCTTATGATATTTGGTCAATACAAGGCCTTACATTGCATTTTCAGTTGGGATAGTGAGTTGATTTATGGAATCGCCAACTACTGAACATATGGCAGCAGTCAAATATATCCTGAGATATGTAAGTGGCACAAAAGGATATGGGTGCCATTATGAGAAGTGTGATGATATGGAGATTGAGCTCGTGGGTTATTGCGATAGTGATTTGGGAGGTGACATTGATGATAGAAAAAGTACCGATGGAATGGCATTTTTCTTTGGACAAAGTTTGATTACTTGGGCATCTCAAAAACAGAAGATTGAAGCTCTATCTTCATGTGAAGCTGAGTACATTGCAATAGTGTCGGCTGCATGTCAAGGTGTTTAGTTGAGTCGCATGTTGGGAGATCTTAAGAAACAAGCACCAAGTAAAGTCAGATTGTTGGTAAATAACAAATATGTTATTGCACTTGGCAAAAATCCAGTATATCATGATCGCAGCAAGCATATTGATACAAGATATCATTTTTCTTCATGAATACGTCGAGAGTGGCAAGATTGATGTGGAATATATCAGCACTGATCATCAGCTAGCTAATGTATTTACAAAAGCGCTCGGGCACATAAAATTTGTGGATATGAGACGGAAGTTGGGAGTCAAAGATGTTAAATTGGAACAACAAGTTTAGAGGGTGATTTGTTAGCCTTAATCTTGTCGTTCAAATTCAATTTTTGATTTTCTGTTTCAGGTCGTATTGGATCGCCGAGTTGTATAGCGAATCCAATTCAACGTACATAGAAGTTCAGAGTCTCTCTGCTTTCAGTTTTAGTTTACTATAGCTAGTCATTTTCGGTGTCGGAAAATGTTCAGACTTCGTCTCGGACTCGGTTCAGCGTAATTGAGTTGGAACTGGTTTGTAACTTGTTAAGATTTATATACAAAGGAGAAAATAGAAAAGTCGTATCACCAGATACGGTGCAAATTGAATCCTCAAGTGTTTTTCAGTTTTTTGTATTTTCGTTCTTCTAATCTTTGGTTGTCTATTCTTTGACAGAGATATAGAGCAGCACAGAAACGATGATTTCTTCAGAGCTTGTGCGTGATCGAAAATGCTCGTTCCAACAAATACAATTAGGCGCACCGCGGCGAACTCAGCCGATGTCGGCCATGAAGACAAGTGTCGGGCCTGCTACGGGGTCGCCTGCGTGTCGCTTATCTTGTTCTGCGTTCTTGCGGCCTCCGTTGGCGTCACCAAGGCCCGCACCATCGCCGGCTTCACGGTGGTGTTCTTCGGCGTGATCGGCTGGTTCATGCCCGTTGATGGTGCGCAAGGATCAGGAGGCGCCACACGAGCTGATGACCGCGCAGGCGCGGTGCAACGGCCTTGCAACGGCAATCAACGCTTCGCTAGCGCTCGCCTACGACTACCCCGCGGAGAACGGCAGCAAGTCCTAGTGCGCTGTGTGCACTCCTACAAAATAGGCTATACTAGATGCCTCATCACAGACGGTTCCTTTGAAATTGTCTGTGTTGTAGTTATCATAGACGATTCCTTACGAACCGTCTGTGATACGTAATTATCACAGACGGTTTGTAAATAAAACTGTCTATGATAATTCACAGACATTTCTTAAGAAGAATTGTCTATGATAATAGTAGAGATCATAGACGGTTTTTGTTAAGAATTGTCTGTGAATTATTACAGATGATTCTAATTACAAACCGTCTGTGATAGTGTAACATCACAGACGGTTTTTATTAAAAAACCGTCTATGATAACTCCGAATATCATAGCTTGGAATTTTCTTTACTCTCTGAGATACTTATCACAGACGGTCCGTATCAAAAATCGTCTGTGAAGTATCACAGACGGTTCGTGATACGAGCCATCTGTGATATGTCATCAAAGATGATTTTCGTATGAAACCATCTGTGATTCGCAGAGCGGGAGTTCGAAAAAATTTGAATGCGTGCGCGGGAGGCAAAATATTTTTGCGATGTCCTTATATATTATAGCCGAGTCAACGTGGGACGCGCTGGGGCGAGGCTCCCGCGTGCTGCGGCGGCTGCTCAGCTCGGCGGAGGTGGAGCTCATCATGAGGAGCGAGCGGGAAAGAAGAAGAAGAATAGACATACGGGGCTGCACGGTGCAAATGAACTGGCACGACTTGCAGCCAGTGCTCACCCTCGGCTTCCACCCCGCCTCGCGCCTCCTCGCCACCGGCGACGGAGACCACGACATCAAGGTCTGTCGCCTACTCACCTCAGCCATCCTCTCTCTCTCTCTCTCTCTCTCTCTCTCTCTCTTCGCTCCCTTCCTTACGAGACCCAACAGGAGACCTCTCGGGTCTCGGTGCAGTGCTGTGCTCCTCGATTTGACGCTCCATTTCCCCTCAATTTTGCTTGGTTTTTGAAGTCGGCGGGGTTTAGGTCTAGGCATGTGTCTTGATTTCTCGCTGCGATCGTGGATTACTGGTGCGATTTCGCTTTTTTTTTCTTGCCATCACTAATTCCGTGGCATTTGGCTTGCAGATCTGGGTGATAGCGTCGGATGATTCGGACAAGAAGCTCCCCACTGCCTCCTACCACAACAGCCTCTTGTCTCACAGTTCCGCTGTGAACATTCTCCGCTTCTCTCCTCCTGGTAACACCAACATAAGTTCAAATTTATTCTATGTGAGAACAAATACACATTTTTTAATAAAAAAAACCTAAGCAATTTTCTGAAAATGAATATATTTGTTTTGCAGTAGAAAAATTATCACAGACGGTTCTGAACAGGAACCATCTGTGGTAGTAATTATCACAAAAAGTTCTTGTTCAGGGCCGTCTGTGATAGCTTTTTTCACAGACTGTTTGAAAACCATTTGTGATGACAGACGTCATCACAGACATGTAATTTCAAACGGTTTAGAAACCGTCTGTGATGCCCACAAAGTAGTGGTGCGGTGTGCCTGGAGAACGTGCAGCGCGGCGAACGGTGCGGCAGCTGCCGGCGTGCGGGAACCTGTTCCATAAGGAGTGCATCGACAGGTGGCTGCACTCGCACACGACGTGCCCGTTGTACTGCCGGTGCGAGCTCTTGTCGCAGAGATCTGCTAGGAAAGCCGCGATGACGGCGGCCGAATCGTCGGCTGATGCGTAGCCGCCAGTGTAGTTTTCTTTGTTTGTAGGGTTAGAACTTAAAAGGCAAGACATCGTCCGGTGTACTGCAAGCCGACATTTGTTTGTCTCATGTGATCTGAATATTCATATTTAGAACAAATTTATCCGTGATGTATATTTTCATATGTAGAAACTCTTTGTGGTATGGCGGGTAACAGGACGAAATTTTCAAATATGATTTTTAAAGGAAATTGGATCTGGTTAAAAAGTTACGAAAAACAGTGGATATGAACTATATATTGAAATATAATTAAAATCACTGTTCTAAAAACGGCCAAGCAGGCCTAATATTCGACCGAATAACAAGATTAGGTCGCCACCTCGAGTCTAATATTGATAAATGATTAACA
The DNA here is from genome assembly GCA_036346405.1 of Phyllostachys edulis. Classification (NCBI taxonomy): domain Eukaryota; kingdom Viridiplantae; phylum Streptophyta; class Magnoliopsida; order Poales; family Poaceae; genus Phyllostachys; species Phyllostachys edulis. Next base: position 25,330,751 of record CM070548.1, on the reverse strand, counting down.
TAACAGGTGTATCAGGTTTACCACGCCAGGCATGCCGATATGCAGCCCAATTAACTTGTAATAGGTCGATTAGTAGGGACAATGCGGCGTGTACAAAAACATTGGAACTGGGGTTTACAAGTTTTGATTCTAATTAAGAAAAGAAAAAAGGAAAGCTAAATATTCTTATTTTAGGACCAAAAGAAAAAGGGAAATTAAATACCTCAAGTTTCATGCGCCGGTCAGATTTTCAGGTTTACCGGACGCTCAACCATAGATTTCGTCAAGCGGCAGGGGTTGTGTCCAATTGGCAGCAACACGGGCGCAGATGGGGCGGAGAGGCAGCAGTAGACTGGTTCAAAGTCAGAATCGGGCCGTGCTTCCAGCCAGGCCTTGAAAGGCCAACCCGAGAAAAGATCAATATTCTTTTAATTTTTTTTAAAAAAAAATCATGAATAAGATACTTTGTTTATTTTTTAAAAGTACTAGTTTTAAATATTTGTTGTTTCTTTTGGGCTTTTGGGGAGCCAGGCCTGGAAAAATAGGGTTGGGCCGTCCATGGACAAGTCTGGTGCAGGACGACGTTGGCATGTTGCACAACGGACTGGTTTCAATATAATAGAATAATTTACATGTTTTGCTAAAATATTGCTCAACTTGGCACTAAACATCCAATTTCTAACCTTAATCCAATAAGAACTCAAAAGTAGATGAAAAGAGGAAGCAGCATTTTCCTACAATGCGATGCTCAGCTTTGTAGTCATTTTCATTTCATCTTTTCAAGTATGTAGGATCCATCTGTGAAGTTTTTCTCTAGTTTGCTCGAGGAAAAAACCTGTCGTGTCAATTTGTTTTATTTTATTAGGATAATCCTATAGGACTGACATCTGATAGGACACATTACACTCGGACGGCCACCCATTGGCCACTACACACATTCATTCATAATGCGTTCGGATGCGAAATTTTTATCTTGCCAAAGTCCACTTGCAAGCTCGTGCCCAGTTACATCAGATGATTCGCCTCCCAATCCACCATTTCTCACTCGTGTCCCCAAAACATCATTCACTGCTACTCCCTCAAGTCAGTTACCAAGCATCCACGCCATCTACTCTAGTGAGCTTTGCGTAGCTAGCCACTAGCAAGTTCCACCTAGCCACGCCGCCATTGAACCACTCAGTGTCGAGAGTGACTGTGTTGGTTGTAGCTACTCAAATGCACGCTCCGATGAGAAACAGAGGAGCTACCATGGCGCGCTGGCGCCGGCCTCGCAGCCTCGCCCCGTGTCGCCGCATGGAGGGCCACGGAGGGGTGGGTGCTCTGCTAAGAATTCAGGAAGAAGGGTGACGGCGCCCATGCAGAAGATGACGACGATGCATAGAGCGGCCGTGACGGCGCCGACGTTCAGTTCATTGATTACTTCTCTCAGGCGGATGTGCAGTGGAGGCGCTGGAGCATCCGCAAGTTGATGGCTCCATGGTGGCCGACTCCCGCGACAGCTGAAGCAGGTTGTTGCAGGTGTTTCTTAATGTGTTCACTACTACAAAGGAGGCAATATTGGATGCCTTATCATAGACAGTTCCCCATAAACCGTCATTGTTGTAATTATCACAGACTGTTTTACAATCGCGACCGTCTATGTTACTAATGATGGGTAGAACTGATGTGCTAAAGGGTGTCCCGATCTTTCGATGAGAAGGATAACTCAATTTAGTGGAGATGACTCTCACGATTCGGCTACCAACCTTACACGACCAATGTGCCTGGCAATCGCTGAACCAACTCCGTGACTGTTATCAACCCTCCTAGAATCACGATCGACCTGACCACAAAAGTCCATTCCTACATGCAATCAAAGAACAAGCAAGAACAAGATAATATGCAATCTGAAATTGCAAATAGGATTGAAGTACTCAATAAGGTGGGATTCAAAAGTGGTATTATGGTTGGTCTAGTCGACACAAGCCAATACACGAAGTTGCAATGTAGCGAACTTTTAACTAAACAAAATCCAAACCCAAAAGTGTCGCCCATATGAGTATATATGAGGGTGACGGCCAGGGGGTGGATGCATGCCCCTAGGAGCTACAAGGCCCATGGGCCCAAGTGGAGGTGATGCAACACCCTTTGACTTGGATTCATAATCAGCGCTAGATTATTTTGGAAATTGCCACATGATAGAGCACACTTCCTTAGGTATGCCGGCAAGGCTAAGTCCTACGAGACATTTTCTAATATTATGTATTAACTATGAGTCACCCGTATGATGGAAACCATACGTTGTGTCGGAGTCATCGGTAGAGAGATAACTTACCGATGATCCTCGGGGTAGGGCATCCAAAAAAACTCAAAAATTCAAAGTCATCCAAAAATCATGAAATTTTCACAGAAGGTAGAGCATGATTTTAAATGAATTTATCAACAAAAATCAAATGATTTGGATGAACTATGAAAAAGTTATGGCAGTTTGAAAATCAGATTTCAAGAAAATCCAAATAAAAAGCTGAATGTTACTGTTTATCCGAATTAAAAGTTTTGGCACAAATTTCTAGAAAGGTGGTGAACATGAAATTTTTATGGTAGACAATGCTCCTCATGAGATGAACAATGAAATTTGATTCACCTCATTTGGAGTTAGAATGAATTTCTTATGATTTTTCAAAGTCATGAAAGTAGTGCACAAAACGTAAGTAAACTAAGATTTTTAGAGGAAGTAACATACTCAAAACCTATTCTATAATAAAGTACACTAACAGAGGAATCCAACAAAACTGATTTCACTCAATTTGGAGTTATAGAGAAATACTTATGCATTTTTTAAGTTTAAAAGAATTTCTAGTGCAAAATAAATCTAACTCGAAAGTAAATCTACTAACAAGAGTTTCTGGAACAGTAACCAGCCTTAAAAACCATACCAAAATAAAGTAAGCTAAAAATGTAACCCAACAAAATTTGAATCATCCAAAAAAGGAGTTAGAATGAAATACTTAGGAAATTTTGAAGTTTAAGACAATTTTCAGTTCAACAATAAATCATTTCGGAATATATAAAAGCAATAAATACTTTTTCTACCGACAGGCGTCCTAGCCACAGTCTATGACGGGTGGGGTCCAAAGAATAGTATCATTTTTCATTTTTACTTCTAATTTAAAACGTACTGACAGGTGGGGTCCACCTGCCATACTCATGGTTCACAGAATAGTGCATGGACTAAAGTCCATGCACTCAGTCCATGGTCCACGGACCAAAATGGGCACTTAACTACGCTCAGACCCACTTGTCAGCTAGACATTAGAACATTTAAACCCAAATCTACACAGTGATCCACGCTTAAGGCAGTGATTTAATCCCTAATCAAGAAGCTACAGTGGCTGTCCGAGAACGCCAGGCAGAGGAGCTTGCGCCCGTGGCTTTGCCCGGTGGCTCGCCGGCGCTATGTGCCATGGCGGCGCCGACCAAGGCCAAAAATGGAAACCTCGTGCTCTTGCGAAGCTAATGGTACCGGTGGTAGGTTTCGCGGCGGCCTGTAGCGGTGGCGCACCGGAGAGTTGCAGCGGCAAGCTACGGGTGAACATGCAAGTCACAACTCGAATGTTAAACTAGCTAGCTAGTGTGCGCATAAGGTACTAGGGGGTCCAGTGAACCTACCCGAGTGACAAAGAGGGGACCAGCTGGTCGGAGGCTCGCCAGCGTGGAAGACGATGATGGCGGCACGGAGCTTCACCGTGGAGAGGTCGTTCTGGTGAAGGAGAAAGGGAGTGAGTGGTAGAGAGAGCTTAAGTAAGGGCATGAGATGGTGCTAGAGCGAGGAATTACTCAGAGTCTCACCCTGCTGGAGTTGGGGATGATGGAGGCGCTTGTGGCCGAGAAAGGGGAAATCCTGAAATTCACGAGCTCCTGTGATCCATTGGACAATTAAGTTGAGGGGAAAGGCTTGTTATGCTAAAGAGCGTATAATGACCCGCAAGGTTGAGGACAAGCTCACCCGGAGACAAAGACAGCGAAGAGGTGCCGCTCGGTGCTCGCTCCGAAGATGCTGAGGGCACGAAGGCATTCCGGGAGCTACGATCAACAACAGAGGCTAGCATTAGCACATAAGAACACGGCGATGAATGGAGGTTAGAGGGGATGCTGGAGCTCAAAGCTTACCCAAGTATTGAGCAAGAGAGAGTGTCTTCTCCCTCAGCCACCAAGGGGGAGAATGGCGAAAAGAGAGGGGGTGTGAGGAGAATTAAGCTTGGGCGTTGATGTAGATGGAGGTGGCGTGATATGGCAATACCCTAGGAGTGGTCAGCTAGGGCAGTGCAGCAATGGCATGGACGGAGCACGGCAGAGCAGTGCGGCCGTGTGGCGTCGATGCTATGAGCGTCAGCACGAGAGGATGAAGAAAGGGCTGATAGAGCGGGCTCGTTGGTTAGAGGCAGAGGAAGAACGGCGGGGCGCGGGCGCGTGTTAGGTGGTTCGACCGAGTCCAGTGGTGTGGGTCGGACTCGAGTCTAGGTTCGATTCAGAGTTGGGTTTGAGTCGGAGGAATAGTGAAAACTGATTTTTAGAAAATAAGGCAGAGATGGTTAGAGAATTTTTAGAGGGGGTTTCATAGCTCCAAAAATTCCAAAATTTTTATGGAAGGTTACTGGATCCGAGAGAAACCTTTCGTATTTTTCCTAGAATTTTTCATGGAGTGCATTTCTCTCTAACAAATCACAATTTGCTACCCTAAGGGTTTGACTAAGGGTCCAACTGGTTTGACTAGCTCATTTAAAATAGCAAATAAAATCTAAAAATTATGAAATGTTTCAGAGGGGTCACTAGGAAGCTCTAGAACCTAGGAAAAATATTTCTAAGGGATGATCACAAGATTTGTTTAGAAAGTTTCAAAGAGTTATGCTTCTAGTCAATTGAAGCATTGGTCTTTGAAATAGGGAAACCTTTGGGGGAAAATTTCCAGAAAATTCAAATGACATCATGAGGCATCAAAAGTTTTAATTTCTCCTCATTTTCATACATTTGAAACAAAAAATCATTGTTTGGGATGTTACAAAACCTCCCCTCCCCCATACAAGAATCTCGTCCCAAGATTCCGTTCACTCGAAAAAGAAAGACGGGTAATCGGCACGAAGGCGATCCTCCCGTTCCCAAGTTGCTTCATCCTCAATATGATTCGATTGGAACACAAAGACACTTCTTCAATTGGGACATGTGGAAAACATTATGTACTCCCTCGAGTGCAGCGGGTAATTCCAACTTGTAGGCCACAACTTCTTTCTTCTCAATGTTGCGGTAAGGTCCAACATATCGAGGAGCTAGTTTGCCTTTGACGCCAAATCGTTGATGGCCCTTCAGAGGAGAGACTTTGAGATAAACAAAGTCATTAGGCTCAAAGCTCAACTCGCGACGATGGCGATCCACATAACTCTTTTGCCTCGATTGAGCCGTGCGTAATCGATCTCGAATTAACCGAACTTGACTTTCGGCCTCATTGATCGAGTCCGGACCAAAGAATAGTCTTTCACCAGTTTCTGACCAATTCAATGGGGTTCTACATTTCCTCTCGTATAAGGCCTCAAATGGTGCCATACCGAGACTAGCTTGAAAGCTATTGTTGTAGGAGAATTCAGCAAACGGCAAGTATTTCTCCCAATTCTTACCGTAGGAAAGAATACAAGCACGGAGCATGTCTTCCAAAACTTGATTCACTCTTTCAGTCTGGCCATCAGTTTGAGGATGATATGTGGTGCTGAAGGAAAGACGAGTTCCCATACCGTGTTGCAAACTTCCCCAAAACTGGGAGGTAAAGAGGGAACCACGATCTGAAACAATCGTCTTCGGTACCCCATGCAAACTCACAATCCTTGAAACATAGAGATCGGCCAGGTGACCTGTACGAATCTTGGTCTTGATGGGTAGGAAGTGTGCCACTTTAGTTAGTCGATTAATGATAACCTAGATGGCATCATTCCCCTTGGAGTTCCGGGGCAGACCGGTGATAAAATCCATACCGATATAATCCCATTTCCATTCAGGCACGGGCAAAGGTTGTAGCAACCCACTGGATGTTGATGTTCGGCCTTCACACAACGACAAACGTCACACTCAGCAATGAACTTTGCGATCTCTCGCTTCATTCAGGTCCACCAGAATCTCTGACGGAGATCTTGATACATCTTTGTGGCCCTGGGATGAATGGACAAAAGAGAATTATGGGCTTCACGAAGGATGAAGTTCCGCAATTTCATGTCCTTCGGAACAACAAGGCGCTTCCCGAACCATACAACACCATTATCATCTTCCGTGAAGCACTTGGCTGTCCTGTCCTTGATATTTTGCTTGATTTGGTTTACCCCGACGTCTGTTTGTTGCGCAGCCTTGATCTGATCTTCCAAGGTTGGTTTTACAACTATAGCAACGAGGAAACCATGCTCAACCACTCCCAGGTTGAGCCACTGAAACTCTTCATGAAGGGCGGGCTATTGCTCCTTGGTCAGCAAAGTATTGCAATAAACTTTGCAACTGAGTGCGTCGGCAACAACATTAGCCTTGCCCGGATGATATTGGAGACCCATATCATAATCTTTGATCAATTCCAACCACCTCCTTTTTCAAAGGTTCAGATCTGGTTGGGTGAACAAATACTTCAAACTTTTGTGGTCTGAATACACTTCGCAATGATTACTGATGAGGTAATGTCGCCAAATCTTCAGTGCATGGACCACTGCAGCTAATTCCAAGTCATGGATTAGATAACTGAGCTCATGAGGTCTCAATAATCTTGATGCATAGGCCACAACTTTTCCTTCTTGCATAAGAACATAACCAAGTCCTTGACGAGAAGCATCGCAATAGATATTGAAGCTTCGGTGGACTTCAGGAAGAATGAGAACTGGAGCTGTGGTCAATCTCTTCTTGAGTTCATGAAAACTCTTATCACAATCAGGAGACCACACAAACTTCTTGTCCTTCTTGAGCAACTCTATCATCGGCTTCGCGATCTTGGAGAAATTCTCGATGAAGTGACGGTAGTAGCCTGCTAAACTGAGAAAACTCCTCACGTCGGTCACCGACTTAGGCTGACCCCATGAAAGCACATCGCTGACCTTGCTAGGATCTACGGCTATACCTCCCGCTGAAAGAACATGACCCAAGAATGCCACTTCTTTCAACCAAAACTGGCACTTGCTGAACTTCGCATAAAGCTGGTGCTCACGCAGCTTTCCTAACACAAGCTTCAGATGTTCAGCATGCTCTTCGTCATTCTTCGAGTAGATGAGGATATCATCAATGAAGACCACCACAAACTTGTCCAAATACTCCATGAATACCATATTCATAAGTTTCATAAATAGGGCAGGAGCATTTGTCAAGCCGAAAGACATGACAGTGTACTCGTACAGTCCGTAACGACTAGAGAAAGCCGTCTTTGGAATATCTTCAAATCTGATTCGGACTTGATGATAGCCCAACCTCAGATCAATCTTGGAGAATACCTGAGCTCCGGTCAATTGATCGAAAAGGTCGTCAATCCGAGGCAACGGGTACTTGTTCTTCACCGTCACTTCATTCAATGGACGGTAATCAACACAGATTCGCAGAGTCTTGTCCTTCTTCTTCACAAAAATTGTAGGACAGCCCCAAGGTGATGAGCTTGGGTGGATGAAACCCTTCTTTTGAAGCTCACTAAGTTGCTTCTTCAACTCCAATTCATTTGGAGGCATTCGGTATGACCTCTTTGAAATCGGGGCGGTACCGGGCAGCAACTCGATGACGAATTTGATATCCCGGACTGGAGGCATCCCAGGCAAATCTTCGGGAAATACATCCACAAAGTCACACACTACTGGGACTTCATGAATTTCCAAAGCCGATTCCGCCTCAAGCGCGAAAAAATGTGATTCTTGCAGCTTCGGAGAAATTCCAACTTCCTCACTGGATGGACTTGTGAGGGAGATGAATTTCTTGGCACAATCGATTTATCCCAAGTGTTGGGATAACCAATCCATGCCAAGTATCACATCCAAACTCGCTGAATAAAGGAGGATAAGATTTGCTAAAATCCCACTCCTCCAATTTTGATCGATATGTCCCGACATTCAAGTTCGGCTCTCATTTCCGACCCCGGAGAGTGAATAATCAAAGGAACATGCATGGGAACAATTTGAAGATCACTAAGTGCAACAAAAGACTTTGATATAAAAGAATGAGAAGCTCCGAAATCGAACAAAACAGTAGCAAGTTGAGAATTGACAAGAAGCGTACCCAACACGACGTCGGGTGCCTCCTGCGCTTCCTCGGCTGAGATATGGTTGACTTGGCTACTCCCCAAGCTCTGGGTCTTCTGAGTAGCCTTCTGATCTAGAGAATGACCATTTCCTTGCCCGCGTCTTCCATTAGGATGAGGGGCCGCTCCGATCTTCTTAGGGCAAGCATTCGCATAGTGGCCCTTGTTACGGCAGAAGAAACAAGTAACCTCGGCAGCTGGATTGTGGAGGTCAACTTGCTGTCCCGCAGGTGCATGTTGTTGAGACACGGCCTGCGGTGGGCGCGGTGCAAATGCCGGTGGCCTCGGTGGTGGTGGAGCCTGAGGATGGGGCACCAGTGCTTGCCCGACGCGAGGATGGGAAAGGTTGGCCCTTGCTGATTTTTGGGCCTCCCACTTGCGCTTGCGAGACTCACCTAGCACTCTCCCCTTATGCTCAGTGACAATGGCCTTGTCGACCAACGTCTGAAAGTCAGAGAAGTCGACGATAGACAGCTTGTCCTGAAGCTCCTCAGACAAGCCATCCATGAACTTCTCCTGCTTGGCTTCATCAGTGGGCACGTCCTCAGGGGTGTACCGAGAAAGGTGGTTGAACTCATGAAGATATTCAGTCACCGACTTGCGCCCTTGCTTGAGCTCCATGAACTCCTTCTTCTTGAGCTTCATCAGACCGGCGGGAACATGAGCCTGACGGAAGGCAGTACAAAACTCCTCCCAAGTGATGGCTCGGCCTGTGGGCTGCATGGCAAGGAAGTTTTCCCACTATGAGAGCGCTGCCCCCTCCAGTTGATAGGAGGCGAAGAATGCCCTCTCTTGGTCTTGGCACTGAGCGACGTTAAGCTTCCGCTTGACAAGACGCAACCAATCGTCTGTGTCAAATGGGTCCTTGGACCGAGAGAAAGTGGACGGCTGTGTGCGAAGGAACTCCAAGAGTTCTCCCCGCGGTTGATGTCCACCTCCTCCCCCAGATCCGGAGGCATCAGAAAGAGTGGAGGTATTCCGTGCAATGACCTCTAGGATCCTCGTCTGATCTATGCGGTTTCGCTCGATCTAAGCGAGAACCTCGGCCATGGTCGGAGGAGGTGAGAGCTCCTCATCATGACCAGCTAGCTGACCTTGGCCGCTACGAGTCCTTCCAGCCATCCTGTTTTGTTGAATTGGGTTAGCAACAAAACCCGAAACTAGATGCGAAAGGTAGCAGTAGAGAAGCTATTGACTAGGGAAATGAGATATTACGCTAACCCAAAAGCAATATGTATAAATAACAAGAAAAGAACTCCAAATATTTGTAAAAAGGCATAAGATCTAATGCAAAACTCATAAGTTGTAAGATCAACTTCTCGGCACGACTAACTCGTATTGAATGAATGAGCAATCGGTTGAGAAGAAAAATTTCAGAACACAACTCAAGTTCTATCACATCTAAGGGTCATGGTAAAAACCATCTAAGGGTGCTTTAGGCACTGCACATCTAATATCACATCTTACCCTTCTAATTCCCATAAGTTTTAGTTGAATTACCCTATCATTTTCAGCCCTAACGACGAATTAAGTGCTTGCTGTCCAGATTTTGTAACCGCGCTCCAAGCTGAGTTTTCCAACTCCAAGTGTTTCTAATCTTCACCAAAGGACAGCCAACACTTCATATTTACAACTCTCATTGAATCCCAAAACCAAATTTAAACGATACTCAACTATCTTTTGAAAGAAGATGAGAGGAAACAACATTTTTCACAAACTTGACAAGAACAAGGTAAAATGAGAAACCTAAGATAGGTAAGGAATAAAATCAGAGAACTTACTTAAGTTTTCATGAACCATTTGATATTTTAAAACTATTTTTTTAAAACATCCTAAAGACGACCAAGCTAGGGGTTTCTACGGTCAGTATGGCTCTGATATCAACTCTTTGTGAGAGCCGCCAGACGATTTAGCTTGTAATGCTTAACCATCCAATTGGTCATAGCATTACAAACCAAATATCTCGCGTCTTGGAGTAGTATGTACCTCCTAGGAGCAACACACATACTCCATCACAAAATATAGCATCCATTCCATACACAAGTCATTTCAATACCGAGTCTTAAATTTTACATTACAAAAGACATACACATAATAGATTTATTGCAAAAGGGGCCGACCGGCCAAAAGAAAAGGTAAATAAACAAAGTAGCAACGAAAACAAAAGCCATAAGATGGTGATAAACAAAAGCCAACCAGTTTTCCCTTACCCATAAGGCAACAGACCGGGCCGCCAAGCTAGTCGTCCTACACGAAGTCGGTCTCACAATGGTTAACCCCTTAGGGGTCAACCTCCTCTGCAACAATTAAGCAATGCAGTTGAGTACAAAAATGTACTCGCAAGACTTACATATAACAAACCTATACATAGCTACATGCAAGCTGAATCAAGGAGAAGCCATAGGGTTTATTTAACGCACAAAGCAATATTTCATTTGCAATATGTAATAGATTGAAGGCAATTTAACAAATCTATTTTTATTTGATTAAATAACAGCAAGATAGCATTTATAAATATAATTATCATCCTAGATGTGACTCCCAAACAGCCACCACAACATAGCACGAATTGCCCATTCGTACCACCCGAATTCAAGTTTTATTGAAAATGTTGTAGTCTAATTCTTGCGGGAAATAACCAAGTGTGTCCATAACCTAGGTCGAGGCTATTCGAATAGTTTATACCCTGTAGGGGTGTATCAATGTACCCACACGCCAGACTGCCTTTTCGCCACATGATAGAGCACACTTCCTTAGGTATGCCGGCAAGACTAAGTCCTACGAGACGTTTTCCAATATTATGTATCAACTACGAGTCGTCCGTATGATGGAAACTATACGTTGCGTCGGAGTCATCGGTAGAGAGATAACTTACTGATGCTCCTCGGGGTAGGGGACCTAAACCCAGAACCCATCCCGTCATGCCCAACAACCACAACACATTTCTTTTTACACACAACACACACAACCTCCTGCGACTCGGAGCTAACACACGCCAAAGTACTAAGTCAAGAGAGGTCCCATATCCCTCTCATGTGGTTAGCACACAAAAGTGCTTGGATCGATGGCGCAAGTAATTCGGTCCTTATTGACTTAGGCACCATCCACACCCCGATAACCACACCATCAACCAATGTGCCCAAGTATAAAACATTTTATTTTCAGTTTTAGTTTTTCCAAATACATTATATCCATGAGTACCCTAACTCAAATATTTAGAGTGATGACACACTAACCATCGCCAAGGTGATGATCCCTAGACTATTGTTCTAAGCTGTGCTAAGCGACACAACTCGTTTATAGTATATATAAAGTGACTACAGCCCATCCATCCATCGAGCTCTAAATCACAACAGATATAAATCTAGGCTCAGTAGTAAAGGATTGATGTTTACCTACAGTTCATTTAACTAATCAGGCAAACTATCACGAGCAGAGAAATAACTTGTCAAAATAGCATGCATCACTACTACAAAAATGCTAATACCGGACGCCCGATCACAGACAGTTCATCGAAACCGTCTATGTTAAAAACAATCTCAGACGGTTTTTGTTTACCGATCGTCTA